>BSBK01003905.1:0-150000 GCA_027943335.1 Chamaecyparis obtusa
ATGAGCAGATTTCAACGGCAGCATAGATAATTGTGTATTGTATCCTCCTTTAGAATTTCAAAATCAATAGTTACAGATCAGCTTAGATCAAAGGTATACTCATCAAGCTATATATAAAAGAAACCATGTAAATTATTCTACCATCATAAGGAATAATCCCAAGGGAGACAAGCTTGGGATAGGAGTATTGATGGATGAAGGTGTAAACAAGCGATGTATTAAAAGCCACTAGTGAAATATGATGGAGTTTAGCCATTGTCTGTAGGCCCAAGCAATTCCACACGTCTTCTATGATGCAACTAACTTTCTTCTTTTTTCGTTAATATCATCTACTATAGCGGGACCATTTAAAGTGGGCGAGAAAAGACAAAGTAAAAAGGCAGGAGGATAAAATGGTGGGGCAATCTAATGGTCAACAAGTGTTCAACTATCTTGCACGCTCCTGCAATGTTACGATATCTGGCAAACATGCAGTTCCAAAACATTGAATGCATGCATGCATTTGAAAGGTTCAAACGTATATAATAATTCTTTATAAATCTTCCTATTGTTAGGTAACTTTTAGTCAATCCGAATTCGAAATACATTACATTTTGTCACATTTAGGTGATGTTATAATGACCAATAAGCCACTAACAACTTGTGTTTTATTTGTCATTTAAGAAAATCTATTTTGTATCAAAATAGTATATGAATTTGAACTCTAAGATTTTTTTTGTTTATCGTTCCTAGGAATATTCTTAAGATTATTGTTAAGAGTATGCACTCTCTTTCATTTATCACATCATTTTTGAGAGAGAATGAAGTCATGAGTTTTTTTATCCCTTTGCGATCATTTGGAAAGCGAGACAAGTGAGATTGTCAAGCTTAATGTTACAGAAAATGGAAAGAAATTTTAATGTTATAGAAAATATGTGTCCTGCTTGCAACCCAAGTGTACCTTCCCCTCATTCATGATGGCATCTTTCCAAAACATGTTCCCCAGTGCATGCTTGAACGATCAACCATTATCACAGTAAACATTTAAAATAATCATATTATTCTAATATATTTACAAACTTCTTAATTCCTAGTTGTGAAGCAACTTAAATATAAAAATTTAGGCATTGCCAATTTTAAGATATGACAATTATAAGTGATTATAATTAACCTCTTCAACAATGTTTCCATTCAATTAAATACTTTTGCAAATAATAATCTATTACTACCTGAAAAATGAAAGCAAATTTTGTTCCTTGCAAATAAATATGACGTACCCATTGCACACTAAGGTGTGATTGCTAGTAGTAAAATATTTATATCATTAGAAGAACATTAGAGACGTAGAAAATCCTTACCATAAATATTAAGAGTACGTGGAATTGCTTAATGTATTTGAGTATTTGGTTGTAAATGGAACCTCATACGTTTTCAACCATTCTTTATTTAGAGGAATATATGATGCTTTGATCCATAATATTACCATCTAAATTTGGTTTGGTATGCAGTCAAAGACTATAGACTTAGTCTCTAGGGAATATAAGATTATCCCTTATCTTTAAGGAAATCAATTCTTCACTTATAGAAGATTCTATTATTGTCACCATATTATTAGGTTCTAAATTTCTAAATTTGGACAAATGATAAAGCTGTTTTAATGTATAGATTTCACTTTATGAGAGAATATAAATGATTAAAGACTACTTAGTCTTCTTTAAGTTAAGTTTTAGAAAGGAAAATTTCTTTGGAAATTAAAGTTGGTAGAGTTGTATGAATATAATATATATCATAATGTGATTAATAGGTTTTATTTATCTCCTTTGAAATTAATTTAGTAAATTATTATTTGGAAAATATTTAATTCATTACCCCGAAGGGGTTCCTGTATGAGATGTATCTACCTGGGTTAGTACGATCGACGGCCGTCTAGCATGTCGTCCAAGACGATTCAACTGATCTGAATCGTCCACAGAAACCAAAAAAAAAACCATGATGTGAATGCAACTGCATAATGGAGAACCACATATTTGTTAACTCGCATTCAACTGGGGTTAGCTCTGTCGTACCAGGCCACCTGCAAATCTGAAAAGGAGGATAAAGTGGGTAAGTAAGCTTTTCATTTTAGCACGTCGTTCATTTAACACATTCCTGATCTGTCATCCACCTCGAATGACAGTAGTCCCATGCTTATGTGGGCTCTGATGTCCTGTTGTCACTGTTCCGGGCTAGGTTTTCAGAAATGATGTTGGGAAATTGATTGGCATCTCAAGCTTCCCATACTACGTTATTCTGTGAAATTGCGAGAGGGAATCAGACGGTCTAAAAGGTTTGGGATCGAAGGAATCGGTGATTCACAAGGCCTGGTGGTTGTACCATTAGCGTTAAATGGCTCAGGGTCAATTGAGTTGTGCTCGCTGGGATTCAGGCAAGGCAGGCCATTGAAGAAATTTGCAGAGGATTTTGTATCCGCTACGCAGAAATTGAAAAGTGCATCTCGATCAACAGTAATGGTGGGGATTAAGAGTAGGAAAAGGAGAGGAATTGAAGACAGAGGTAAAAGACTTCATATGTATTTTTTTTTTTCATTTCTGGAAGAGTAAAGTCAAGGACAAAATGGTAAAAGACTCCAATTTTTGAAAGACTCCATATGTAATTAATTTGCGTTAATGACAAAATGGTAAAGTCATTGAATGTAATTTTCCTTGACTTTACTCTTCCAGAAATGAAAAAGCAAAACATATTAAGCGATTGTTTGGGGACGTCAGAGGAGTTCGATCTTTCAACATGATGCATGTACTGCATAGCATATACTTGAGGGATTATCAATCTTGTAAACTATTTGAGACACAAGAATGTGATCAACTTGTAGAAAATCCCATACACTAAAAATTTGGACAATTCTATGGGATTGCCCACTATTTTAGTGTGATGTGGACACCAACAAAGTCTCATGTGCATACAAACATGCCACCATGCCAATTCGTGAGCCCCTTCTCCTCTATATGCAGATATATGTATTCTATAGTAGATCCTGCAATGTCACACATTTCAAGACAGAATCGTCAATTTTATCCATCGTTCTCTTGCCTCGTCCACTGCACAAGTCTCTCACAATCTGCAAAGACAAATTGAATTGCAATCGTTTAAAAGAAAAATCAAGTAGCATATCAATCAAAAGTCTCTGTTCTAGCTAAGAAGCATTCAAACCTACCAAAAGTAAATCTTTGAGGAGGACAAGCACCAAGTCAAGCATATCTATCTGGATTGTTTGAGTACAATTAAGATAATGCTGAGAACTAAGAAAAGTTCTGAAAGCTTGCATTTAGTATTAATTTCAATTTATACACACCTAGATACACACTCCAAAATGGTAAGTTGGGTCTTTCAACGCTTCTTGATATTATTTTTTAATTGCAATTCAATATCTCAGGTTAGTTAGAAAGGGCAGAGACACCCATTTCAAAATTGATTTTGATGTTATGAAGTAGAAGGAACCTACATTTAAATTAGCAGTAACATGACAGAAATGGTAAATTGACAGGACAACAAGTGATGATTCAGTCAACCGTATGTGACTAAAGCTGGTAATGCATTGGCGATGAAGCTATTCATGGCTGCTAATGACAATGACAATGCCTGTGATGAGTGGAAGCCATTAAAGAACATTGTTGAAGATGTCAAAATCTTTAAGAAGGACACCAAACTACGTGGGACTTGAACCTTCCACGTTCCACTGTCTGCCTTCAAAGAATAGGTTAATATAGTTAAAAATGCCAAGGTAAAACAAACCCACTTCTCTAAGCAGCATTCCTGGTTTTTTTTTATCATTGATCCAAATATGCCTGAAAATGTGTCAAGAAGGTAGTACCCAAATGTTAGAAAAGGTAAACGAAAATACTCACAGCAGTACCCAGATGTTAGAAAGGGTAAAAGAAATTACTCACAGCCATACCCAGATGTTAGCATTCAGTCAATTTGCAGAGGAAGCCATGCTGCACGGTAGGGAGTTTGTTGTACTTGAAATACGACAGGCCATCAAGGATCAAATTTATGTAACAATGCATACCCAATTTCATTTTGGTTTCTTTATCTTTATAGAAACAGATTGCTATAAATTTTTCAATAAATATTTTCTTAGCTGTATATTGTCTCGAAACCTCCTCTTGTCAACAAACACATTTTATATCATGTCAATTTCTCCATGAAATAAAATCATCAAAATTCCTTTCAACTGTCTAAAATTAAATAGATAGAGACATCAAATATCTAGACAAAGTTTAAAAAGTTGGAGCATGCAGCTTAGGAGAGCGCCACTTACAAACACCATTCACTTCTTTCTTTGCATCCAAAACTTGCCACCGTGTCAACTTGTCAACATGGATGAAACCCTAATCGCCAATTGCCCAACTCACTAATTACCTTTTTGGGTTCATGCACCTTCTCATACCTCCTGCTTGAATATTTACGCCTTCTATTGTTGGCAACTGTCACATCTAATTTTTAGCAATTAGACAGATTGTAGTATGACAAAATCTAGATAGTGGAGCATTCTCTTGTCTTGAAAGCTACGTGCTGGAAAAATGAACCATTGATTCAAGCTATGACTGCACCAGCTCTTGTAAAAGAGCTCGCAGAATGTGCTACTGGAAATTCTAATATGCTATTGGTTGAAGGTAGATAGATTAATCACTGTTTAAAGACCGTTGCCCCCACCATTCAGAAAATCAGATGAAATAATCAAATAATATTAAATTTTAAAATATTGAAAAGAATAACTTTGGTTTAGAAGATTATAGAATTTCCTGAATAGGTTTGTAGACAAATATTATTATCATTTTAGGCTTGGCCTTATGTTGCATGTTTCTTTGGACGAATTAAAATATAAAATATGTAAATTATCATTTATATGTATAATAAATTAATATATTATCATTTATTGTCATTTATTAATATATTATAATTGAACAATATATTTAATTATGAGTGAAGATATTAATACAAATTCAATAAATATTTTCATAAGAATTGTAATTTCTTAATATTATAACGTTATGTATTGTAATTTTTATTAAATTTATATCTATTAATTTTTTTTTTTATTAAAATTATATTTGTGAATTTTATTTTTTCTTTCTAAATTCATAATAAAAATATTTTTAAAATATTGTTTTCATTTACAATTTAGTTTAAGTTATTAATTTTTAATTTTAAAATTTTAAGTTTTAAATATTTCGATTAAAATATATAACATAAATAATATTTATATGTTTGTCGTAATAAATTTAATTTAAAATATTTTTAATGTAAAATTATATGTAAAACAATTAATTATATAAGACTAATTTTATAAAATCTTAATAATTTAGATAAATCATTTTATATGATATTAAAAAAAATGTATTATAGTTTATTAATTCAAAATACCTATTAAATACCAAAATAAAATTACTAGTTATTATTTTGGTTACGGAAACATGTATTTACAAACAGGGGAGCTCATGGAAACCAAAAGCATTATTTAAAGTTTAAACCCGAGTTCAAGAAGCTCAAAGGTTTTTATTAACTATATATAGTATAGTATAGTAGTTCACGTAACCACAATCTCTTATCTCAGACAGAGTATTTAAGAGATGAGCTGTATTGAGCCTCCTCGTCATAGAATTTCGACCACAGCATCACTCCTGCATATTTGGACGACTTCTTTATCTGAGGCAGCACATTCGACTTCATCGTACCCGCGGGAATGAACCCACTGCTTGCAGCGCTCCTGGAAGCAGGAAGCCCAAGAAAGAAATTCGTGGTTTTCGGTACAGAAGTTGTCCACTTCTTCCACGCGCTCACCAGACTGGAAGCGTTTCCATCAGCATATTGGCAAGGGGCGTTGTTGTAGAACTGAATCCAAACGTAGTCAAACAGCCCCGTCTTCAACGCCTTTCCCAGAGAGGCGGCAGGATAAGGCGGGGCGGCGCTGAGGAACACCTTTTTTTCGCCGCGAGAAGAAAGCGCGGACACCGCCTTGGCCAGATCGTCCCAGTGCCGAGTCGTTTCCTCGATGTCGAAATCGATTCCGTCTAAGACAGCATCGCCCAAAGGCCTCGAAGCAGAGTTGCCGCCCAGGAAATTGTTCCACAGATAATTTGTAACGTTCTGTGCATCTTGAGCAGAGGCGATGGAATAGCTTCCCTGGCCTCCTCCCAAGGACAGAAACACTTTTACGTTCCTCTGCTGGCATGATTTTATGTCGGCGCTCAGCTTTTTGCAGGCACCAGACGAGGGCTCGCAGTGGTCCGCCAGATTCAGCTGCGGTGTGCGGCCGTTTCCAAACATGGAGAGAAATGCGAGAATGACGTGTTTGAAATTACCGGTAGCGCAGGTTTGGGAAAGAGAGGCTTCGTTGCCGTTTTGGCCCCAGTATATGGCTATGCTTCCCGCCGCAGAGGCCCTCCATACGATACATGTGGCCAGAACGAGGACAACTACTTTAGCTCTAAGATTTATCTCCATTATGCTTGAAATGTGTTTGTTCAATGTTTCATCTCCTGCCCACATTGTAATTATATATGTAATTTGTTTTGTGTGTGTTTGAATTCTGGGTAGTGGATAAGAATACCTTTTCTGGAGTAAGCCGCCTCTGTACTCCACTGAGCATCGTGTTAGCGCACTTATGAGGTGTCTCTCGATGAATTGAAGAGAGCTTTGGCGATGATATTTTGTGTCTGTAGCAAATGCACAGGGACCTCAACCTTCAAAATATCAAGGATGGATTCGATCAAGGTGGTGAGAAGCGGCCGATGAGGACATACGACAAACCTGAGGAAGGTCCGATTTATAGATCCAACGAAAATGTATACAAAAAGATCTTGGATTATAAAATGATTTATTTCAATGAAAATTTTTCAATGGCACCGACTAAATAGAAAAAGGGTAGTTTCCAAGGTCATGCTCAATTTAATCATATTCACCGTCCATAGTTAACTATGATTAAATTGATTTAGAGTAGTTTGGGTTATGCTCAATTTAATCGCATTGTTTTTTTTTTTTTTTTTTTTTTGTGTATAGTTCTTTTAATTTATAAAATTCTAAATGAATTTTAAAAAACAGTTTGCATGGATTGCTTGTAGGTTTTCACAATCTATAACAGTATTTTTTTTGTTTTTGGATCTTGATTGTGTGCTAAGTTTATGAGATAGAGAGCTCTAAAGATCTATAAATTTTTTTGATTTTCTTGGAGCTCTCTCCGCACAAACAATTGGCACATAATCAAGATCCCGAAGCAAAAAGAATACGGTTGGCATGGAGTTATTATATCAAATAGCTAAAACAGTTTCATGAATGATGCCTCCACTAAAAAGTTATTTTATTTAATTATATGTTAGCATTGTGATTAATTAAAATGCTTTCACTACAAGTATATCATGTTTTATATCATGACATTAGATTTGCCTTTTCTAATAGTAAGATATTTTGATTTGAAATGATGCTAAAGGCAATAATTTTTTTTTTGTAAAAATAAAATAAAAAAACATAACTTATACTATCTTCAATCTACAATAACAAGCATATATGAAAACTTTTGCAAATGGATAAATATATATAGTTCCTCTTTTATGGCTCATTTAGGCCGATTAATAAAATGATAGATGTTAAATTGTTGTGGATCAGATTAGGTAATGTTCAACAGAAAGTGCAATCATGTTATAATTATTGGTAAATTAAAATATGATTTATTTACTTTGCGACTAAAGAATGATTGATATTTGCTAAATACAATAGAATATATATGACTTGGAATATATGAATGCTCTATACAATTGTGTAAATTGGTTAAAATTTGTACATTGCTTTTTTATCTATGGTGTTTAACATTTGTGTTTTTTGTTCTAGATTACACATGCAAACTCACCCAATGTATGGGAATTTGACCTATAATCTCTAAATTCTACTATGTGAGCTCTTCAAAAATAGAGTCCAATATAGTTGTTTTTATCCTTAACTCAGATTTTTTTTAATTTCAAACTAATAGTATGTACTTTTTTTATAAATATTAAGTTGCAAACTTGTACATGGATTCTAGAATGATTTCTAAGTGATTTATATTAAGTAGAATATGTGTGATTTTATATGACAAATTGTGAATGATAGAATCTTCTATATAGTTCAAAATAATGAATATATCTTTACACATGAAAGAACGCCATATTCTTAATATTTTTCTAAATTTATCATGTAATTAAAGAGGCTAGATAAATAAAAATATTAGTTTTTATTTTATAATTGGAAGGAAAAGGTTAAGGCTACAAGGATTACCTTGTTTTCATGGACAAGCCTATATCCAAAAACTAGCTACATCTATATCCAAGATAATTATATTATAGGTCTTGGTTAATGATCAAAATTAGATAGATGATCCATTAAATTTTGATTGTGTGCATAAGTACTAGCATAGACAATAAGCATAGGCCTACATAGATGACACTCATTATAGGAAGTCAATATCCCTCGTTTGCAAGAAAAATACTTCTCTAAATTTAGTTTGACAATAAAATGATAATATTATAATGTAGATGACATGATAAACCCCCAAAAGTAGAATTTTATCTTAGTTAATGATTATAATCATAATCCATTATATCTCAATAAATGTTTCAAGCTCAAGAATTAAAGAAAAAAGTGTGGAAGCATACATGATACAACTCATAGTACACCTCCCTTAATTTAATATTAAACCCCTTACAAATGAAACTTTACAAAATATAGTGTAACGAAATCTCAATTGTCATGAGAAATAACACTTCATAAAAATAATGTGAAATCACTTCCAATAATTGAACTTGAAAAATATGTGAAAAAACCATTGCAGCCACTAATTATTAATCTCCTAACGTATAAAGATGTTTTGACTATCAAAAATTAATTCACAACAAATATTGAAAAATAACACAACTGCAACTTCACAAATAAAGTCACAAATGCAAAATATGCAACACAATGAACACAATATTTTTGGACAAATTGTCCCTAGAAAAACCTTGAAGGAAAACCAGTACTGTAGATGAGAAATTTATATTAAACTTTAGAAAATTAAGAGATACATAAATTGCTTGCTTCTTACTGGCAGAGCTCCAACAATATTGTCATTTGGAGATTCTTCTCCCAATTTCTCCTATTGAGATTCCTTTATTGTTGTCTCCAACATTACCATCGCACCCTTTTTATCATTGTGAAAATATTTTCTAACACTGTAAATGCTTCTCAAGTGTGTCTTCTCCAAATGCACAATGACCCCTTTTATACTCATCTCATTGGAAACCAATGGCCAAGATTTAATGTCAATCAACAATTGAGATAAATTAGACATTAACAACTCATAAAAAATTAGTTGCTACATGTCTCTAAAGGAATCAATTAATTAATTAAACAATTATCTTCACTCTAAACCAAAGAACAATTATTTTAATGCCCTCCCATCAGACTGTGTATCTCAATCGTGCTTAACACTTTTAGTTGGCACATAGATGGGGTTGGTGCATATGGTGTCTGGAATAGGAGCTCCTTGTTCACAGTTCATATGAAGTGTTGAGTTAGCAAGTTGGTGTTTCTTCTTATGTTGGGTAAACATTTATATCAATAAAAATAAATAAATAAATTACTTAAATTATTTAAACTATTTTGATGTATTATTGTTATTTCATTTAAACTTTGGTAATGGTAAATATATTATGTTAATAATAAGAATTAATATTCTTATGATTAAAAAATATATTTTATGAAATCACTAGATGTAGATTTATTATTAATTTTACTACTATGTAATTTTATTATAGTTAAAGATGAATTTAATCGCTTTTATGCATTATATGCCTATTTGTATCAAACAATGAATGTAACCATTGATAAAAAGGTATAATAACATTTTTCTAATTAATAGGAAGAAGCTAGACTTTAACTATCTCGTTAGGGGCGGCTTTGTCATGAATATGCTTAAATAGACGTGTCATTCCATTCACTATTCAATATTTATATAATTAGAAGAACATTGGAGACGTGGAAAATGCTTATCATAAATATTAAGAGTACGTGGAATTGCTTAATGTCTTTATTTAGCTGTAAATGGGACCTCATATGTTTTCAGCCATTCTTTATTAAGAGGAATATATGATGCTTTGATCCATTCTTTTAGCCATATAAATTCGGTTTGGTATACAGTCAAAGACTATCAACTTAGTCTCTAAGGAATATAAGATTATTAATTATCTTTAACGGAATCAATTCTTCACTTGTAAAAGATTCTATACTTGTTACCCTATTCTTAGTTTCTAAATTTGGACAAATGATAAGGCTGTTTTAATGTATAGATATCACTTTATGAGAAATCAGAGAGGATATAAATGATTTAAGACTACCTAGTTTTCTCTTAAGTTAAATTTTAGAAAGGAAACTTTCTTTAGAAATTAAAGTGGGTAGAGTTATATGAATATAATATATATCAAAATTTGATTAATAACTTTTATTTATTTCTTTTGAAATTAATTTAGTTTAAATTATTATTTGGAAAAGATTTAATTCATTTTATTATTTTTTTATGTCGTTAAATATGGAAAGAGTTCTATGTTAGAAAATGATGATAAATAGTTAGAAAGTTGATAGGTAAGGTTGTAGATTATTTAGCATAATCTTATATTTTATTAGGAATTACGAGAGAATTAGTGATTGTAGTTATTTTAAAATTATGTTTATAAAGTGCCTAGTAAGAATAATATTATAGTGATTATGTATAAAGTCTTTTGTAAGATAAATATCAACCTTCACTCTTATATAATAAAAGTTGACTAAATTATTTAGTTACTAAAAATGTAGCTAACTTAGTTAGTGAATTTAATGAATGTTGTTCCACTTAATTCTAAATAATGTTAGATAAGTATTGTTAATTACTAAGTTAATGGTTGAAGAGGAAGTTATTACCAATTCATTATTATTGTTTATGAAAGATAGTTGTATACTAGTTTAAGATAAGATAATAGATTATTCAAAAAGATAAGATAAATAATTAAGATTGAGTTAACCACATTATTCATTGAATGTTGTTCTTATAAGTACAATGTAATTTTATGTATTTGGTTTACTCTACCTCAGTTTTTAAAGTGTGGCCTTGAGCAATTTTGCAATGATGAGAAATAGTTGTATTATTGTCAAGTGTACAGACCTGTGGAATATGAATTGTAGTTTTTTAGTTGCTTTGATGTTATACGTAGTCTCATTATGATTCATGAATTTCAGGGATGCTTCGTGTTGGTACCAGAGGCCAAGGGAGTTTCTTGAATGTTGGTATTATATTTGGTGTTCTTTTAGGATATTGCTTTCATATGTCAATTTGATATTGTATTATTATGTGGACCTAATTGTGTAATTGGGGTCGCATGAAGGCCCTAGTTATGTCTCTTGGCATTTTATTGTTAGATTTAGTTTAATGTTGACTTGATGAGGAATGTGGCTCTCCTGAATGTCTATATTTTTTTGGGTGATCATTTTTTATTGTATTATGGTTTATTCTTTCCCTTGGAGCCTGATTATGCACTTGTTGGATCATGGGGATCTTATGTATCCAGTTTATTGGTATGGATCCAAAAGAGGACCTTTGCATGTGCTATGTTGTATCTAGAATTATGGCTATGTTTTGGGAACCTTGAGAGTTCCTATGCGATTCTCATTATGATGTTCATATGATTGTGATGTACTCTTGATATGTTTCCATTATGGATCCTATTGATGATTTTTAGTTTATGCTCCAAAGTTTTCTTATTTGGCTTCTTTAACTATGAGGATTTAATGAGACTATTTGCCTTGTTCATTCTTTTGATTTTAGATTGGATCATAGGAGGGTTTTCTATGAGAATATCATGGATGGTGGCTCGCAATGGGGGTCCAACCCAAAGTGGCTAGTCTAGTGTATCTTGGTAAAGATTTGTGTATCATGTTGTAATACCCCAAAATTGGAACCTTATAATTTCAATCAATTTTACATCATCAAAGTCCTATTTTAGTAGGCAATTTTCTCTCTCCCACTTGAATTTATTTGAATTGGTGTCAATTGAAAAAAACCCTAAATTGCATTAATCTCACACTATAATTAATTCCTAAGTTTTCAACTTTATTAGATAAATAATCCCTATGATAAATTGATTTAATTCTAAAGTCCTAAGTGCTTTAAATTAAATTAAACTCACCCCCTTTATCTAATAGACATAAAAGGATTTAATATTACTTGGTTATTTGAATGGATTATCTTATTTGGATTTAATAATTCAAATTATTTGAAGGGTCACCCATATGTGCCAATAATTCATTCTTTTAATTAAGTAATTCCTCAATATTTGTCTCAATGGGAAATGAAGAGTCGACTGTTTCATTTCAAGAAACTCTTCATCCTCTCTCCGGGCTTGTCTATATTATGAACTATTAGGAATAGTCCCAAGAGATAACTGAGGGGGGGGGGGGGGGGGGGGGGGGTGAAGCAGTTATCTACAAGTTTCAATTCTTTATCCAATTAAGTATACTTAAACATAAAGCATAAACACAATAAAAGAACACATGAACACAACACCAAAATTTTGGTTACAGGGAAACCCAAATAGGTAAAAACCTCGGTGGGACTTGATACCCACTAATATTCTGTACTAGTGTATAATGATCCTTTTTAGAAAATCATTTACCCTGTTAGGAGTAGCTTTAAAATATATGAAGTACAGTAGACCTGGTTAAGGGTCGGACCCTATTAGGAGTCTTTTACAATTGTCCTTGTTAGGGGAGAGGATGCACTATCTGACAGCTCACTACTCAAAGGGGCAAAGGCTACAACCTTCTAAATAACAGATACACACTATATCTGGATCTTGGTGAATTGCGCTTTGACCTGTTGTCTGGATTAGTTCCAATGAATAGCACACATAGTCTACTTGGTCACATTGACCTTCTTCTGATAGATTAACACTTCACACACTCTGCTCTGCTCTGCTTAATCAACCATGAACCACATTTTAGCAATCACAAATGACTGCCTATAAATATCTTTCCTCTAAATGATATGATCAGGTCAGCCCATTAGAACCAACTTGAAATCATAATAGAGAAACCATAATAAACTCCAAGAAACATTTATCGGCTCTATTATGCACACAACATAATCTGGGACCTATCTAAATAAGATAATTGTAGATGCACACTACACACTATTGGCTCTACCAAAACAACTGGAACTTTCTCTACAAGCTGAATTAACTCATGCGCTCTTAACCAAACATCAAAAAATCATCTCTAATCTTGACTCCAAGGGCGCATACCATAAACATAGGCACAAATCATGAACCAATAAAATCTTTGTCGGCTCTGCTGAACAAACATAGGAAACTACTACTTGCAAATAGCGACTACATAACTTCACTTGTGTTCATCATCAGACCATGCGTCCATGAAATTAACATCACTAACATGTGTGAAAAATATATCCTAGGGTGCATGCCCATAAGACAACTGTAGGAACAACCATACACAGAACACTGTCTGTAACTCTATTAGGAACACTTTTGACATAAGCTATTGTATAACTGTCTGTACTCATATTCAACCTCTATGCCCATGATATCATGTTAATATCATGTCCATGCAACATATATAGAAGGCTTACTGCATAAGACTTCCATGCATACTACTTTCCATATGTTTTCATCAATGACAAACATACAGTCAGTACTGGCCTGCTGGCAAATCTTCAACAATCTCTCCCTTTGGCATTGATGGAAACATGTGGAATGAAAAACCACCATCAACCTAAATGAATAATTCTTTCATAACATTCTCCATTTCCTCTTCAAAACTCCCCCAAAGATGAAACCTCCATCTGCTGCAATATATTCCAACATTCTCCATTTCCTCAACTGAACTGCTATCACAACTGAATATTGCTCCCCCTAAGTACATTACTCCTCCTATTTTTCATGAATCTATATACTACTCCCCCTTTGACATAAATTTCAAAGGGTGCCATTCATTTTAAGCATCGGTACTACTCCAGAAGTAGAGTAGTCAACCTTCCATCAATCCTAAAGGACTGATGCCTTTACTGCTTCCTTCTAAGCAGAATTAGGGAAGGGAATTACTCCCAACATCCCCCTGAGATACTCAAAAGTATCCTTAGGCAAGGGATTTGTGAATATGTCTGCCAACTGTTCCTTAGTATTCACATAGTCCAACTTAACTTCTTTCTTTGCCACTTTCTCTCTTAGGAAGTGATACTTGATCTCAATGTGCTTTGTCTTTGCATGCATCATAGGGTTCTTCAACATATTGATAGTGCTAGTGTTATCATAGTGAATAACAATAGGATAATCAATTTGAATTCCAAAATCTTTTATCATCTTCTTGATTCACACAATTGTAGAACAATTCAAGCCTGCTACAACATACTCCGCTTCTATTGTTGACTGAGAAATACAATTTTGTTTCTTGATTGTCCAAGTGACAAGTCTATCACCAAGAAGCACTACTCCTCCTGATGTACTCTTTCTATCATCAACACATCCTGCCCAATCTGCATCAGTGTATACATGAAGCTCAACATTTTCTGAATTGGGATACCATAAACCATAGTCTATAGTGCCTTGTAAGTATTTGAATATCCTTTTTACTACCATGAGGTCACTTTGTTTAGGTTCTGCTGCAAATCTTCCAACTATGCGAACTCTGTTTGAAATATCAGGTCTGGTCTGTGTAAGATAAATCAATTTACCAATCATTGACTTGTATAATGTTATATCAACTATTGGTGAGTCATCTTCCTTTGTAAGCTTGCATCCAGTAATCATAGGGATTCCTACTGGCTTGCAATCAACCATCTTGAATTTCTTTAATATTTCTTTCACATACTTAGACTAATTAATGAATATACCTTTCTCTGTCTGTTGCACACTCAATCCTAAAAAGTATTTGATAGGACCAATCATCCTCATCTCAAATTCATCCTGCATCTCCTTAGCAAATTCAGCACTAAGTTTGTCACTACCTCCAAAGATAATGTCATCAACAAATATGGCTACAAATAACAAACCTTCAGATGTCTCTCTAATGAATAGATTATAATCTTCTACTCCTTTCTTGAAGACAATCTTTGTTAAGTATCCATCTAGTCTCTCATACCATGCTCTAAGGGCTTGCTTAAGTCCATAGAGGGCCTTCTTCAATCTTCATACCATATCAGGTCTATCTAATAAGGTGAATCCTTCAGGCTACTCAATGTATATTCCTTCTTTCAGATCTCCATTCAAGAATGCTGACTTGACATCTATCTGATACACTTTGAAGTTTTTGACTATAGCATAAGCTAAAAAAAACTTAATAGCTTCTAATCTACTCACAGGTGCAAATGTGTCTGAATAATCAATGCCTTCTCTTTGCACATAACCTTTACATACTAATCTTGCTTTGTTCCTTACTACTGTACCATCTTCATTCATCTTATTTCTGAATATCCACTTAGTACCAATCACATTCTTATCACTAGGTCTTGGGACCAGTTCCCAAGTGTCATTCTTAATGATCTAATCAAGTTCTTCTTTCATAGCATCATGCCAATTTAAATCTTTACATGCATCTTACACACTTAAGGGTTCAATCTGAGATAATAAACATACTACATCATTTCTAGCTGAGTTCTTTGCTTGTGATCTTGTCAAGACTTTGGCACTCTGATCTCCAATGATGTCCTTCTTGGAATGATTTCTAGATGTAAACTTTGGAACCTTAGCTGTTGCTGACTCATCAACCTTAGGAGTCTCTTCCTCACTTGTCTCAGGGTCATTGAACAACACATCAATGCTATCAAACATTTCTTCAATAACTGTCTCACTAGAAGAGGGTCTGGGTTCTTCTTCAATCATGGGTGAGTAATCATGATATCTTTCTTGAACCATAAACTTTTCATCAATCTTAACATGAGCACTTTCAATTATCTTTTTCAATCTTAAATTGAAACATCTATAAGGTTTACTTTTAGTAGAGTAACCAAGGAAAATACCTTCATCACTTCTTGCATCAAACTTTCCTATTGCTTCATCCCTCTTGATGTAGCACTTGCTTCCAAAGATTCAAAAGTATTTTACTATGGGAACATTACCAAACCATAGCTCATAAGGTGTTTTGTCAGTGCTTGGCCTTAGCTGAATTCTATTGATTGTGTAGACTGTTGTATTGACCGCATCTCTCCAATAGGTGTGGGAAACTTTTCCTTCTATCATAATGGTGTGCACTGTATCAAGAATGATCACGTTCCTTCTCTCTACAATACCATTCTGTTGAGGTGTTCTAGGTTCACTTAACTATCTCTTTATGCCATGTTCTTCGTAGAACTCATAAAATCTGTCAGAGGTGAATTCTCCTCTATCCGATCTCAAACATTGTATCTTTAATCTAGATTTATTCTCAACTTTAGCTTTGAATATTTTGAACTTATCAAATTCTTTTGACTTATCTTTCAAGAATGCAATCCACATCATCCTAGTATAATCATCAACAAATAAAATGAAATACATTTCAGCATAGTATGATCTTGTTTGAGTTGGTCCACATAGGTTTGTATGGATCAGATCCAACTTGTTTTCTATTGAATTGTGCTTTCTCCTGAATGAATTCCTCACATGCTTTCCCATCATACATTCCCTACATATAGTATCAACTGGCTTTTCTATGCTAGGTAGATCTCTTACTGCCTTAACATTACTTATCTTCACTATGTTATCAAAATTGATATGACATAGTCTTTTGTGCCACAACCAGTTGTCATCAACTTTAGCAACAAAACAACTTGCTTCTAAATTGAGTTGAAAAACATTACCTCTTTTCTTTGAGCGTGATGTAATCATAACACCATCCTTGTTGTTAATGATGCATTTGTCATCTTTGAACTCGAACTGATATCCTTTTCCAAGTAACTGTCCAACACTTAGAAGGTTATGTTTCAAACCATCAACATAGAGAACATCATCAATACTATTCTTTCCATCTAGAGTGATGGCTCCTCTACCAACTATTGGTTTAGGAGTGTTATTTCCAAATCTAACCATCCCACCATTGTGTTTGTCTAGATGAACAAATATGCCTTTATCACCTGTCATGTGATGTGAACAACCACTGTCTATAATCCGGTCTGTCCTTATGTTTTCTTGGGAAATCAATACTAGTTCTTGATTTACTTTCTCATTTTTAGGAACTGACTTATCATTCATTTTGTCTACAATAGAAATGAATCCAATTACTTCTTCACCTGATTCATCATCTGAGACTCCATCTCTAGCAAAGTAACATTCCTTAGAGTACTTAGGCTTGTAATCCTTTTTGAACTTTCTAACTCTAGTAGGACACTTAGATGCAAAGTGACCTATCTTATTACATGAAAAGCACTTGAATGGAAATTGACCTTCATATGTCCATTTTCCTTTCTTTTCTCTTTTAGCAATCATAGCAATAAAATCATCTAACATTCTTTCTTCATCATCATCATCAAAATTACCAGAAGTGTTTGCAGATTTCTTACCATGAACTGTTGCTTTGAAGGCTATCTCACTTTTAGGTTTTGTCTTCAATCTTGAAATCTCAAAAGCTGAGATTTTGTTGATCAAGGTCTCTCTCTTGAAATTAGATGTAAGTTGCATGGTCTCATCAAGGATATTGATCTTGCTTTCATATTCTGGAGTGAGAGTGGTCACCAACTTGTCCCATAATATCTTCTTCTAAGATCTCTCCACCATTGTTCTTGATTCCAACAACTGCTTGATTGATCCTTTGATTATAAGTTTTGAAGTCTTCTTCAGGTAGCATCTCTAATGCCTTGTATCTTTTCTTCCAAGTTTTTCTACATGCATCCTTTGCTTTCTTATCTCCTTCAAACATGTCTTCAAGGTGCTTCCATATCTTGTTTGCAGTGTCTACCTTCTTTAACTCTGAGAACTCACTATCTGATAGTGCGCTGATAAGGGCTTCTTTGGCAATAGCATTATGATGAAACAATTCCTTTTGTCTTTTAGTAGCATCATCCTTCCCAAGATCTTCTAGGGTAGGTATCTTGTCTACTTTGACAGTTACATTAAAAACTTCAAATGCAATGCATTGCAAATGGGTCACCATCTTGTTCTTCCAATCAAGATAATTTTCTCCATCAAACTTAGGATTCTCTTTCCTGAAGTATGCCATCTGATCAACCTCAAGTTGTTAAACTCTTCTCGGAGGCACTTGACTCTTATACCAATTGTTAGGAATAGTCCCAAGAGATAACTGAGCGGGGGGGGGGGAGGGGGGGGGTGAATCAGTTATCTACAAGTTTCAATTCTTTATCCAATTAAGTATACTTAAACATAAAGAATAAACACAATAAAATAACACATGAACACAACACCAATATTTTGGTTACGTGGAAACCCAAATAAGTAAAAACCCCAGTGGGACTTGATACCCACTAATATACTGTACTAGTGTATAATGATCCTTGTTAGAAGATCCTTTACCCTATTAGGAGTAGCTTTATAATATATGAAGTATAGTAGACCTAGTTAAGGGTCATACCTTGTTAGGAGTCTTTTACAATTTTCCCTTTTAGGGGAGAGGATGCACTATCTGAGAGCTCATTACTCAAAGCGGTGAAGGCTACAACCTTTTGAATAACAGATACACACTATATTTGGATCTTGGTGAACTATGCTTTGACCTGCTGTCTGGATCAGTTCCAATGAATAACACACATATTCTACTTGGTCACATTGACCTTCTTCTGATGGCTCAACACTTCACACACTTTGCTCTGCTCTACTTAATCAACCATGAACCACATTTCAGCAATCACAAATGACTGCCTATAAATATCTTTCCTCTAAATGATATGATCAGGTCAACCTATTAGAACCAACTTGAAATCATAATAGAGAAACCATAATAAACTCCAATAAATAGTCATCAACTCTATTATGCAGGCAACATAATCTGGGACCTGTCTAAATAAGATAATTATAGATGAACGCTACACACTATTAGCTCTACCAAAAAAATTAGAACTTTCTCTACAAGCTGAATTAACCAAACATCAAAAACTCATCTTTAAGCTTGACTCCAAGGGTACATACCATAAAGATAGGTGCAACTCACTAACCAATAAAATCTCTTTCAGCTCTGCTGAACAAATAGGGGAAACTGCTACTTGCGAATAGCGACTACATAACTTCACTTGTGTTCATCATCAAACCATGCATCCATGAACTTAACATCACTAATATTTCTGCAACATATATCCTAGGGCGCATACCCATAAGACAACTATACAGATAACCATACACAGAACACTACCTGTAACTCTATCAGGAACACTGCTGACATAAGCTGTTGTATAACTGTTTGTACTCATATTCAACCTCTGCGCCCATGATATCATACTGATATCATGTCCATGCAAGATATACATAAGGCTTACTACATAATACTTCCATGCATACTACTTTCCATATGTTGTCATCAATGACAAACATACAGTCAGTACTAGCCTGCTAGCAAATATCCAACATGAACCTTCGTCCTCATTCGAAAAGGAGGCAATTTGTGAGAGTACCAAAACTATAGTCAATTTTAGTCTCAATTATCTTCATATTTTCAAGCTTTGTTATTGCATAATTAGATTAATCTTCATTTCTAATTAATTGCATTCTCATACTAGTATAATTTGCTTATTGTTATTAACTTAATTTGCATATTTCTTTCAAGTTCTTAGATTAAAATATGCACTTCATTCTTAGATTAATTGTTCTTTTCTTATCTTTCAATGTTTCAAATCCTCCATATTAGCTTGGTCTTTGGTTGTTGGCTCTCATTCTAAGAGTAATTCAAACACCCCAGTTAATTAGGAGGCAATAGGTCGAATCGATAGAATCTCACGAATGGAGTAATTCATACTCCTCTTTGTGATTCAATGATCAAGTAATGAATATGTTGTGTGTATGGCTGGATTAGAGGTCCATGTTCAGCTATAACCATTCTGGCACCCACCGTGGGGCAGAAAAGATCATTTCTAACCTCACTCTTAAATTTTTTTGATAAGGAATTTGAACTCTGTCGTGTGTCCATACTTCACTATGTACAGAATTTGGCATGAGATTTCAGAGCGTGTCATGCAAATATTTTCACCCAGTAGCATTTTGTCGCATGAAGAAACATTTTCTAGCATAGGTCCTTGTACTTTCTCGTGCAAAGTTGTACTGTCGGTCATTTAAATTTTTCCAAATTCTATAATTTACTGTTACTTTTCCTGACATTTACTTTATGTTGTTGATTCCATATTTTTTATTTTTGCAATAGTGCAACAGTGGTCTGTCGGTCACTTGTCAAAGATCATTAAAACTTGCTAACAGTTTGCTTGCAGGATGGTTGTCAAAGATCATTCTAAAAACTTTGTGCTTGTTTACTATTTTTCATTCACATAGTCTAATTAGGGCTTTGTTAAAATTTCTTAAGGGTCCTCATAGCAAAGTAGGGGAATAGGCTCTTCATTACATGGAAGTGATGCCCATGGATGAAATTGAGACCCAAATGTTGCTAGAATGATGGATACCTGGGAAAGCAAAGCAATGTAATGAATTGTTAGCACTTCTACTTGTTAGGGGATTATGCTCTTCTCTCTTTGACAGAACCAGAAACCCAAATATTTGTAGATTTGGTGGATTGAAACTAGCTCAGTGATGAATATGCTTGATGTGTTTGGGTAAGGTAAAGAGGTAGAGAAGTATTCTCTTCTCTCTTTGAGAGAATCAGAAAATATGACCCTCAAATTTGAGCCAAGTCCTAAGTCACCTTTAGAGGGCCTGTCGGAAATTGAACCTCTGGGAACAACCCAAGTGAGTACACACCTATTGTCAGTGATTCCACCTCACTATAATAAAGAATTTTTTTTTTATTCTAAAGACTCCAAGCCATGTTAGCTTCCTTCTCATGATTTTGACTATCATCTTGAGAAGGCTCTATCTGTTGTACTGAGCGGTGCCCCTCCTAGCCCTACTTGCGGTGGTGTACAAATTTTAGGTGTCAGTATGGCTATGAGGCCCTAGACCTGTATCAGGGGCATCAGAGGTTGGTCCACTAAAAAATTTCCCTAGTTAGTTGCCTACCTGGATCACCTCCGAATGGAGACATAATCTTTGCATAGGGAGGGGGAAGAATCTCTCTCATAGATTCTCACCATAGGCATGCACCTAGATTATTAAAGGTGGTATATGAAACTAGCCCCTACTTCAAGGGTAACCTTTGAACATATATTATTGAGTCCTTGGAAACACCAAAACCATGGGCACCCTCTAGGGGGTGACATGGCTATGTGAGGTGAATGCATGCACACAAGTTGTGGGGAAAAGGTTTTGTCTTCTCACCATTTTTTTTGTAGGGATAACTATGTGTTTGTTATCAAGTCTTAAACTTGTCCATCATGATTAAACAAAGACTCCCATGATACTACCAAGTTTCTTTGTCCTTGGTAGGTTTGTTAGTGACTACTTCTTGTGTTACTACTACTTGATCTAAACCTTCATGCTTGTAAATGAATGCTTGAAACCTTCAAACCGAGATTGTTGATTAAACTATCCTTCAAACCTATTTGGAAACTAGATTTTCTATCTAAGAACCATTCGCGCTATGTCCCAAAACTTGTCTTTTATCTCAAAATTTGTGTTGAACTGTTGAACACTCATATTTTCCCACATGAAGTTTTAGAAACTGAGCATTTCCTCACATGAGATTTCATTCTTTCATGCGAAGCCTAGCACTTTATCGCGTGACCCTGCACTTTCTCACGTGAACCTGTACCTTGTTTTCAAAAACAACAAGCTATTTATAGTTGATTGGTCAACCTTCTGCCCAATTTGATTTTTGTCTAGGGTCTGTCTACTTTTCCCCTTGTTGTTCACTGTTAGAAACTAAGTGTATCGAGCTGAGAATTGATTGATTATTGCTTTGACTCATTTTCTCTCTCCTTTTTTTACCTTATCTCTTTATGCTTTTGTAACTCACATCATGATAGTCTTATCTCGGTTGTCTAGCCACTCTCTTGATGAATCATGCTAGGTCCATCTTGCATCTTGGCTGTTCTAGCCATTATCTCATTTTCGCTATCTTAGAGACAGAGTTTTAGCATCATCCTGAGTCTTCTCTCATCACATCTTCATCTATGACTGTCATGACTAGAAGTAAGCCTCCTAATCAAGAAATAGATCATCTCGAACCTATCTCAAAATTTGAGCATTGTGAGGGATCCACAAGTTCTTCTTCGTTGAGTACTTTGATAGATAACCCACCTCAATCATCACCTCCGGTGTTCCAAGAGTGTTTTAATCCACTGTTTCAAGTGCAACCTAGTTTTTCATTCCAACAATAGGACAACTCATTCTTTTAAAACAACTCATTTTTTCATAACTTTGGGAGACCACTCCCTCTGACTACTCATATCATCAAATCTATTGACCTTGTTGAAGATAGCGACTCATTTGAACCTATTGACCTACTTGATCTTGTTCACACATCAAAAGTTACTTGGGCCACACCCTTTCAACATCATTCACATCATTTTACTAAGTCTTCATTTGTTGCACAGTCCTACATGGACAAGATGGGAGATCCATTTGATTTCCAACCAGGTAAATACAACCAAACTCATAATCAATCTCAAAACAACCAGTATTGAATGGTCAATCTTCTAATGACCAACATCATGCTCAACCTCAAAATGAGAAACATCATGGTCAATCCCAACATGACCAAAATTAGTCACACAATGATGATCAATCTTGAAACAAACCTCAAGGTGATTGACAACCAACATACCTCTATCGCCCTCCTCCATATGATCAAAACCAAGATGATCAGCAACAAGACCAAATCCTAAGCATTTATGAGATTCTTGGGAATGAAGATGATGTAATAACTTAGAATGATATAGCTACTGCTAAAGCTAATAAGAGTCTCATCATAATGATGGAAATCCTCCTTCTAGAGGAAAAGGAGAAATACTTTCTTGAGTTGGCCCAACAAGGGGCCAAGTTGCCTCCAAACTATCAAGTTGAAACACTTGTAGCTAAAGAGGAAGAGACTGAAACTGCTAAGCTACAAAAGATGATTTAGAATATGCAAGATCAGATTAGTCAACTTGCAAAGGAAAAGAATAAGACCACACAAAAATTCACAATGGATAGTATATGCCCTTTTTCATTTGACAAGAGTATCTACATGCCTCCTTTTCCAAAAGGAGTGGAGTTGCCCAAATATGACAAGTACATGGGTACAACCAATCCCCAAGATCATCTAAGAGAGTTTGGTGCTTTGTCCATGGAATTTATACACAATCAAACTTATCTTATGAGACTCTTTCCCCATAGCTTGGGTGGGTGAAGTATGGAGTGGTTTTGTCAGTTACCCACTAGGATCAAGTCTTTTGATGAGATCACTCATTTATTCCTCCAACATTATTCACACAACATTCAACACCCTTTCACCATCCATGATTTGTACAATCTGAAACAATGACATGGAGAGCCTTTCTTGTCTTTTCTCCAAAGGTGGAGACAACTTTGCACGAAGTATCCTCACAAATTACCTGAGTCTGAGAAACTTGACATCATTTTGGACAATCTAGTCTTGGATTTTGGATATCAGGTGCAACTACAAGGTCCTTTGACTTTTGACAACATGATCAAACAAGCTATGATGATAGAGGCCTTTATGGTTAAGAAAGGATAATTAACTTTGAATAAGGATAATAAAAAAGGGTTCTCCTCAAATAAGGATAAAGGAACAAGAGCCATACAGTGAGGCCTTAAAGATCATGAAGTACTTAAGCTACAAAGGGAGTGGTCCTATAGGAATGAATAACAATGGCTTGCTCAAACCAATTGAAGCCACAGGTCATAGGACCAAGGATACCATGGGTCTTGGCTTTAAGAAAGTCCTGTTTCATCTAGGGATGAAGAAATTTGTGCTAGAACCTGAACCTAAACCTGAACAAGAATTTGAAGATACTACTCTAGTGGTAAATCTAGAGGCTAGGCGAGCTCTAATGAAGACATCTTTCCTTACCCCATACCTCTGGATCTTGCTACACTCTTTGCAAAACCAGATGAGCCTATTATACCTGTCCATCTAGTAGGGAGTGATAGTGACTTAGATGACACTGCTTCAATATATCAACTCACATATGATCAATGGAAAGAAACTCTAATTGACAGTGCTAGTTTTCAGGGTGAACAATACATACCACCACATTTTCAAAAGTGGTTTGAACAAGATCAACATTAGAAAACTTTTAATACCACAAGAGATGGGAATGAGTCTGATGGTACTGCTAGTGCTAATGGAATTCCCACATCAAGTACGAACTCACATGAGTATGAGTTTAACTCTTTCTCTGATGCTACTTATGATAAAGATATAGACATAGTGCATACATATGAAAACCCTATTGAAGTAGGTGAAGGGTCTAGCATTAGTACACACAAATTAGACACCATAGGTGTTAACTTGTCCTCTACTTCCAACGTGGGGTCTCATAGGGATTTGAACGCTCCTTTGGATTAGATCTCTTTATGTCTTGACTTGCTCGTGCGCACTTTTGATGATTATACCGTGAACGCAATTGAACTAGCCACTACTTCTCTCTCACTCAAAAATCTCAAGCTTATAAACTAGAACTCCCCTTCCACATCCAATGAAGTCCTAACGTTCCAGAATTATTATGCTCTAGCATGTTACCTCCATGCTATTGAACCTATAATGTCCTCCACTAGCGAAGGTAGTATCAACATGATAGAGGTAGATATCAAGTATCTTAGTCAAAAAATTAAAAGAAGAAAAAATAGATGCTCTGATGGTGAAAACCACATTGTGGCAGTATCAGAGCCAAAAATAGTAAAAACAAAAGACGTATTCGAGGGTGAAAACCTCTCTGAAGCACCCAAGGATGAGATACTTGATACGCTCCTAAGCCACTTTCAAGATAGATGATCAGTATTGATTGAGCCGACACAACCAGTGAATTTGGGTATAGAGGTTTCTCCACAAATCATTCATCTAGCACAATCATTATCTGAAAAAGAAAAGGAAGAGTTCACTAGCCTCTTTCAAAGAAAGAAAATAAAATTTGCATGGACTTACTCTGATATGCCTAGATTGGACCCCAATCTAATCATGCACCATCTATCCATTGCACCAGGTATTAAACCTATCAAACAAAAGCTTCAAAAGATGTATCCACATGTGGCACTCTTGGTTAAAGCAGAGCTAGAAAAGATTCTTAAGACTGGTTTCATAAGGACTATTGACTATGTAGAGTGGATTTCAAATATTTTTCCAATCACTAAACATGATAAATCCATTCGTGTGTGCATAGACTTCTGGGATCTAAATAAGGCATGTCCAAAAGATGACTTCCCATTACCCAATATTGACATGATAGTGGACATGACAGTTGCCTATGAAATGTATTCTTTGATGGATGGCTTTTCTAGCTATAATCGAATAAAAATTGCACCAGAAGATCAAGAAAAGACTACTTTCACATGTGCTTGGAGCACCTTTTACTAGAATGTCATGCCCTTTGGGCTTAAGAATGCTAGAGAAACATATCAGAGAGTTGTCACTACTATTTTTCATGATATGATGCATAAAACAATGGACAATTATGTGGATGATACTTTGGCCAAAAGCATGCAACCCAAAACTCACCTTGTAGATTTGGGCCCCATACTTGACCACATGGAACAATTTAGTCTTAGACTTAATCACCAAAAATGTGCATTTGGTGTCACATCTGGGAAACTCTTGGGTTACATCATTTCAACTAAAGGCATAGAGGTTGATCCTAAGAAAGTTCAAGCTATTATGGACATGCCTACACCTAAGAACATGAATTAGATGAGAGGACTTTAGGGAAGGCTACAATCTATTTGGCACTTTATTTCATAGTTGGCTGACAAGTCACAACCATTCACTAAAACTTTTCATAAGGGTGTGACTTATGAATGGAATGAAGAATGCAATAGGGGGATCACTCAAATTAAATAGTATCTTGATAATCCACCTATATTGATACCCCCTATTCATGGGAAGTTTCTTATACTATACATCGCAGCCATGAACACATCTTTGGGTGCTCTCTTAGCTCAAGAGGATCAGAACAACAAAGAGAGAGCCATTTATTATATTAGCATAACATTGGTTTCTTATGAAATGAACTATTCTATCATTGAAAAAGCATGTCTAGCAGTAGTGTTTTCTTCACAAAAATTGTGGCATTATATGCTCGCTCACACTACAAGGCTCATTGCAAAAATTGATCCACTAAAGTACTTACTGAGAAAGGCTTCCCTCATGGGTAGACTAGCAAAATGGGTTATGATACTCAGTGAATTTAACATTGAGTATATAGAAAGAAAAGCTATTAAAGGACAAGCAATTGCTAATCAGTTGGCGGAAGCTCCTCTAAAAGATCACCAGCCTTTAAACATTGAATTCCCAAATGAATCCATCATACTTCTCACACATCAGGCTTGGAGCATGTTCTTTGATGGATCATTCACTCAACAAGGATTAGGTGCAGGCATTCTATTTATAACACGTCAAAGATACTCATTACCCACATCTTATAAAATGTTGTTTCCCTGTACAAACAACATCGCTGATATGAAGCTCTCCTTAATGATATGAAGATAGCCATTGAATGGTGTGTGGATGAGCTCAGGGTCTTTGGAGACACTTAGTTAGTCATCAACCAAGTTAATGATATCTATCAAACAAAAGATGACAAGCCAGTGCCCTACAAAATAATGGTGGATGATCTCAAATAGTATTTTGTACACATTTCTTTCTAGCAAATTCCAAGGGAAGACAATAAAGTAGTTGATGCTATGGCCACTCTTTCGTTAATGTTACAGATGCTAGAAAATGACTTCAGATGTGAATTCCTAGTGGAGACATTATGCTACCCCGCCTATGACATTCCCAAATCTAGGATTATCTGTTCAGTCATTGGACATGATTCATCCTGCTACCACCATATCTATTCCTACCTCAATGACCAAATCATTCCCAACTTCTATACCCAGAATGAAAAAAGTCACCTAATTCATAATGCTTCATGGTATGTCATCATAGAAAACAACTTGTATAGATGGGGTCTAGACGGTAGCCTCCTTAGGTGTCGAGAACCTGATGAGTCCAAACGTGCATTAGTTGAGGTACATGAAGGTATTTGTGGGTCTCATTCGAGTGGTGTGACGTTAGCTCGTAAACTTATTAGAGCTATTATTACTAGCTGGATATGGAGAAAGAAGCTATTCAATATGCCAAGGCTTGTAAATAGTGCCAATTTCATGGGAATCTGATCCATGCTCCTGCTAAAGAGCTTATTCCTTTCATCAGTTTCTGGCCATTTCAACAATGGGCCTTTGACTTGGTAGGTCAGATACATCTGTCTTCTTCCAAAGGGCACAAGCTCATCATCACCGCTATAGACTACTTTACTAAATGGGTTGAGGTAGTCCCTCTGACTGTAGCTAATGGCCAGTCTATGGCTATGTTTATACTAAACTATATCATCTATAGATATGGTGTACCCTCATCCATTATCACTAACAACGGGGCACAATTCAAGAACAACTTGTTGAAAGAGTTATGCATCAAATTCAGGATCATTCAGTATTGGTCATCTATCTATTATCCCTAGGGTAATGGACAAGTAGAAGCTTCTAATAAAACAATTCTCAAAATCTTGCACAGAACAGTTCATAAATATGGTAGAGATTGGCACCCCTAGATTAATCTGACTTTATGGGCCTATAGAACAAGCATTCGAACACCAACAAGGGCCATGCCCTTTGCCTTAGTTTATGGATTAGATGTAGTATTGCCTATTGAGGTTGAGATTCCTATATTGCAAGTCTCTCTGAGGGGCCTCATCACTGATGAAGATAATAGAATATCCCAGCTACAAGAGCTAGAGTTAATGGATGAACGTCAGAAGGTGGCATTCGATCATCTTCGAGCATACCAGAAGAGAATGTCAAAAGCCTACAATAAGAAAGTTAGACAAAGGGAATTCCAAGTGGATCTCATCCTGAGAGAGAACCCCAAAAATCAACAACAGCGGATCCAGAAAGGAAAGTTTGAACCAAACTAGCTTGGTCCATACATTGTTACTGTAGCATTTGGGTCTGGGGCTTATCAACTATCAACTACTAAAGGAGAACAAATCAAAGAGTTGATCAACGCTCTTTATTTGAAAAAGTTCTATAGCTGAGACATTCTCTGTGTGCTCCTATACATACTTATTGATCCTGATAAAAATCCTAAAAATGATATATTCTCAAAAATCCTAAAAATTGCAAAATGTCCTGAAAAAATGATCATCTTAGTGAAAACTTGGTAAATAGGTGCTTTGATGTATCTATTATCCTAGTGAAAACTAGTAAACAGATGCCTTGATAATACCAAAAAAAATTGAAAATTTGAAAAAATACAAAAAAAATGAAAAGATAAAAAAAATACAAAAAAGTAAAATATTCAAAAATACAAAAAAAGAGAAAAAAGAGAAAAAGTACAAAAAAATTTGAAAAAGAAGAAAAATGTGCCATTAATGAAAACCTAGTAAATAGGTGTCATGGTAGCAAAAATAGAATCTCTGTTGATATGGTGAAAACTTGGTAAATAGGTGCCTCTTGTTTTCTGAAGCTATATCTCATCTCAGCACCATTTGGCTCTATGTAGTTGCTTCTCGCTTTCCTATTTTTCAGCTTTAGTCTTCCTGCTTTCCTGCTTTAGTTTGTTTTCCTTGTTTCCTACTTTAGTTCATTTCCTGCTTTGGTTTGCTAGCTCATGCATTCGCTTTTGCCTATCTTCGAGATTTTCTTGAACTCTACATGGATTGGAACTAGTCACACTTGGGGGAACCTTCCTAGTCTAGGGGGAACCATCCTATCACTTTTAGAGATGCTTTCTTGCATCAGTCACTAGTGATTCCCACTGTGTCCGCCTACTAATGACCAGCTATTTTGAGATCTCTCTCCTTGAGGGTCTCTTGTGTATTGGTCACCAGTGGTTCCCACTATGCCTACCTACTAATACTTAGCTACCACTTGGATTTCTCTATTTGAGGATCCCTTGTACATCAGTCACCAGTAGTTCTCACTATGTCTTTCTGCTAATGTTTCGCTAGTATCTCTAAGATCTCTCTCCTTGAGGATCTCTCTTATATTAGTCACCAGCATTTCTCATTGCATCTACTTGCTGATACCTTGTTTAGCACTTCGATTTTCTCTTTGAGACTATTTCTTGCACTAGTCACCAGTGATTCTCACTATGTCTACATGATATCACTATCTTGTTGAGACTTCTCGCGCCGTATTCTTCTGATCCAAATTCAATCTGCTTGAAAGAAAAATTAAACTGAAACTAAAATCTGAATTTGTGATTCTCTGGAGCATGCTGAGCTTTTCTCTTTTGTGTTTTTGTTCTTTTGTTTTTTCATTTCCCTTTGAGTGAATCTAAGATGTCTTTCTTGACTAAGAAATGTGAAGACTAGGGGCGTGATCTTTTCTTGCTTTCTATTTGTTGGTTTAGTTCCAATGATCCAGAGAATCTATGTAAGAGGGGTGTCCACTATGACAGCCATCATCTCATGTTGGATGGCCATGTGTACCTTGATTCCTTTTATATGGATGCTTTGGTGAGGTTGGCTCTTCTCCTTGTTTGTTTGGGTGACTTCTTTTTGCTACAAGTAAAATTGTAAATGCTCATCTTGCTAAGTGAATGTAAGGGTCACTGCGAGCATCCTTTGCCAAAAGAAGGAACTCTCGTGTGTCTGGTGTGTTTTCTTGCAAGAAACATTCAGGTCATTCTAGAAACTATGCTTTGATGCTTATGTTAACTTGCTAAATTAAAAGGAATAGGTGTTTAGGTCATTCTAGCCTCTTGTACCTTAATGCTTACACCTCATTCCGAAAACTCTAAGACTTATGTCATATTCATATTCTCATGATTGCAATGTTAGTGAGGATTGTATGTCATCTTTCAAATGTCTATATCTAAAAACTCTATGATGATAATACAATGAGTCCAACAATCAAATCCTAGGGTTGCATCTAGCTTAGGCTTGCATTTTCATTCTAGGATTGCATTGAGACTCTATTTTGGTGCTCTCTTGATTTTCATCTATTCATCGAAGGTGCTCATCTTTTGTCTTGGGTTCCTCTTGGCTACACAAGTGTCCGGTCCTCATTCTCAATCTTCAAAATATCCTTTTGATTAGTACTTGTCATATATTGCGACATCTTGCATGAGATGATTAGTACCATTTTCATTGCATTTCATTGCATTTCATTGCATTTCCATTTACATTTACATATCCATATACATGTGCATTCATTATAAGCATAAATCAAATCATACATTTTTTATTTCACATTTCATTCATTATATGCATACATTTTACTTCTATATATCCATTACCATCTATCATCACATTTCGCATTGCATAAAACATGTGCATATTCATACCATAAAAGAAAGCATGTGCATCTCATATATATCTAATCCATATAGGAAACATCTCATAAAACATGAACATCAACATTAAAAGCAATATATAAACAAGTATAATGATATCAAAATGGTGATCTCATATCTATCTCTTGGTCGATCAATGTCATGTACAAAATGGTGCTACTCGAGCACAGTATCAAAAATGGGCTACAATATGAATATCAAATAGGCTAACTCTGCCCATCGCCACCTAGAGGAGGTGGTGGAGGTGGTCCCTATGGTGGTGCCTATGCGGGTGGCATCAGTCTCTAAGGAGGAGGCATCAGTCACTATGGAGGTGTCTGTGGAGGTGCCTATAGTGGAAGTCCCTGTAGTGCTCCGGCATACTTAGAAAATGGAGGCACCTGCTCTGACATATCTAGAACAACTCTGACATATGCTGCATAGTAATAGGCTTCCTGAGTGGACTCATATCTGGTCTCTAGCCATGACCTCGCTAGCTCCTCTCGAAGCTCTTTGATCTCTCACTCCATGTCAGCCACCCACATCTCCTAGATGATCACCTAGGTATGGTAATCATCCCTCTTGCATTACACCTATCTCAATCTCTCTCAGCTCTTCTTGAGAGCCTCCTATACTTGTGCTAGCTATACTAGCCCCTATGTGGCCTGATATGACATATCAATATCCTCACTCTGTGCCTCCTTGTCAGGAGGTAGCTAATGAGAGGTATCTCTTTTCCTCTATCTAGTGGACCTCTGATGGGTCCTACTACTCCCAGCACCTACATCTGACCCTATCTATCTGGTAGGGATGTCTGTCTATCCTATCCTCGGCCTCAATGCTCTCTACCTAGGCTGTTGTAATGGTATCTGCTATTAGGCAGGTACCTGTTGTTGTTGTCCCTATGGCCACTGTGCTGGCTGCTGCTGTGCCCCATGGCCCATGACAATAGGATCTATAAACATTAGGAAGGGGTGTTCGAAGAAGTGATCTCTGTATGCAAGTGTCATCCCCACATTGGTGACATCCACCATGTAATCCCATTAAGTCAAAGGTACTTGTGCCTCGATAGTGCATCTTCCCTAATCCAACCTGGGTTGCCAGCCCTTCTTTGTCTCATCGATGAAGCGAGCATATGTGGCATACTCTTGTGAGAAGTCTTGTGGCCTCCCAAACTATCTCATGATGCGTGTGAGCAAGAAACACTCAATAATAGAAATAGTGTATCTAATCAATGGACGTGAGATGAACATGTGGGAGAGCTCCTGTCGAGCATCATCCCATGGCTCTATAGCTATCCATGGCCTCCACACAATTGCTGCCATATCATCCAACTATTCCCGCCACTGCTCCATCTTACCCAGCACTGGCTGATTCATAGAACCTGCATATCTATAGCTATAGGGCTCAAGAGGCTACCATGTATCATGGAATATTGGCCTACAAATAGGGAGATACTCTGAAGCCCAAATCTACAAAATGAAAACTCCAGCCGCCATGGTCTTGGCACTCCGATACACTACCTCGTGCATCTCATGGTACATCTATGCGAGCATGCACTCAGCCCACCCAAATCTAATAGCTGGCCTATCTAGCAACCTCTACAGCATCCATCAGCAACCACAGTCCAACCCGTGTTGTCCCCTATTTGGAACCAAGCAGAAACTCAAGAACATGGCTAGAATAATAGCTAATCAGTAAGCACCACCATATCTGTTGACCAGCTCATCCTGTTGGTTCTTCCCTTTGATCTTCAACTTGTAGATTTATACTTTGATGGATAAGTTTAATATAACTTTGACTCTATCACCACTCCAAAATATACAAGGAAGAGGGCCAATTAACAAGGATCAACAATGAGATCCTTCTACACTTTGAGCCTTAATGCTTAGGCGGGTGTACCCTTGATTCACTTCTTAATAGGAATCACTAACTAATAGGCAATTATGCCCCTTACTCATTAATTGAAAGATTTTATCATTTAAATTTGGGTGTGTGTGGTTGATGATAATGAAATACCTATAAAGGATGGACCAGTGCCTTAACCTAGGGCAAAGAGTCACCCAATTACATACATCAATTGAAGATCTTAAATCAAACACTCTTGGGCTCGGGATAAGTGCTTTGCCTACTACCCCTCTCCCTCAAACACAAGAACATCAAATTCTTATTTGGTTGTAAACTCACTGAACTCACCTAAAAGACTTTAATCCTAACTTTTTTAGGAATTCAGAGATGACTTCACAATACTCTTTGTTTACCATATGTTAATACACTTTGTGACACAAACATTTATGAGCTTAGAACCAAAACAAGAAGACATACACAAATGTAAGATTGGAACTCAATAGCATTCTCATTAACATATTTAGGGTCAATATACAATCAAAGCAACACAAAGATAGGAAACAGACCCAAAATCCAACTCCTCTTTCCTCAAATGTTCATACAATCACAACCACTAGAACTAACTGAAATTCAAAATAGAACCTCAAGACCAAACCCTTACTCTTTCAAAAAACTAACCACTTATACCCCTAGTTGCCTTGGAATCCTCAAAGAGGATGCATCAAGCTTCAGGTGACTAGGGTTAGGGTTTCAACCACCTAACCAACTAGAAACAATAAAAAATTTATTACAGGGAAAGAAACCTAGGAAACCAGAAGAAGATAGATCACGGAGTGATCCTCAATCATGACAAACCCCTAAAAAATTACTGAGAACCATAAAAATGCACAATTTTTCAACCTGTTCGGCCACCTGCAACATGCCTTGAGCACAAAGAACATAGTACAAACCCCTGCAAATGATCATGGAACACCTTGGACCACACTGCAACCACCGATGCCACCAAACAAATCAAATCTAACCATGAAAGCATTCAAAACTAGTCCTTTCTATCACTGAGAAACCCTCAAAAATTTGAATTTGAACTGCAACGATCACATTCATGGTGCCTGCAACATATCAGCAGTCAATATTTGAATTTAGATCAACTTTAAGTCGTGACTGTTCGATCCTCATATTTCCCAGGCTTTATGTCTTAACTCAACTGCTACCCTCAGGTTTACCTCTAGCAAACATGTGACAAAGCATTTTCCTATTCGCACAATGAAAAACTTAAACCGAGCTCAACCCTATGACTTAGTGAACAAAGGAAAATATTTAACCTTGGTCCCTTATTTAGCAAACTGGTGACTAAAGGTCTTTTCACCAGTTCACAGAATACCTTAAGTCACTGCTAGAATTTTTTAGCGATTGCGTGACCTTCCTTCGCTGAATTGCCAAATGATTTAAAACATCACCAATTTTCTTTGCGAGTGAGAGAAGCCTTTGAAAAATTGTCAAGCCCCTAAATAGTTTGTTAGAACCTCCAAAACCTCAAACCAAAACATGGGCCCACCTTCAAGAAGATCCATGGTCGTTGCATCTTCACATGTGTCAGAAAAGACCCTTCAGATTATACACTGACCGTCGATCTTTGTCATTGTAAGAACCCCAAAGACATGCCAGATACTAGGTCCCACTGACACTTGCCAAATCATCATTATGTGGACCAATAAGAGACTGCCAAATTTTCATGTGTGAATTGGACCCACTGAGAACATTATACCGCCTGGAAGATCAGATGGATGACGCATGATCTGAAGGGCTTGGAAGATTCCATGAGAAGATGCGCCCGTCGTTGATCATGAATCTTATGACTAAGATACTGGGCCCACCTGAGAACACATCCAACTCACTAATGTACCGACCAATAAGATGCCACCATTTCAGCACCCTCTGACAGTGGACCCACCCACTTGGAAAAGCTATGTCATGAAAAGGAATCAACGACTAGCATAAGATCGCAAGCCTTTGACACATCTCTAAGAACTTACGCCCACCATTGATTCACTGTAAGTGTCAGGACCCTCTAACAAGCCTGAAACTCAGGTCCCACTAAAAACTACCACAGTATTAATACATGGACCAATCACAGACTACCATTTCTACCTACGTGTCACCTTGGACCCATAGTTTGAAATGATGTGTCACAAAGGAAAATCAAGAGCCCTCGTGACTTTGCATAGCTCTAACAGATCCCTTGCGCTTTAGTGACAACCGTCAGATTGAGATGGTGTCAAAGAGACTTGGCCCAAGAAAAACTAAAGCCAAAACATAGGAAAAATTAAAGTGTAGGACTTAGGCTTTAGGGAAAAATTAGGCCCTGAGGACTATAGGAAAAATTAAGGCCATCGGGGGTAAAAACTTAGGAAGAAATTAAATGGGGGCTGACCAAAAATATAAAGCACATGCATTTTAAGACTTTTAAGTGGCCCGAAAAGGTAACTTAAAATTAGAATGAGGCCCAGGCACACTTAGGGCTTTTTCACAGCAACGGCTATATTTTTGAAATTTCACCAAGGGTTTAAGGCCAGAGACGTAAAAACAATTGCAGAGACCAGAAGAAAAATGCTAGAGCCATGAAAATTATTGTAGGTGCTAATAGTGGCTCTGTCTGGGGATGTATGCCTCCTGTAGGCATAACAATGATCTAGAATCACTGGTTAAAGCAGACCACCCACAAGCAAAAATTGACAACAGAGAGCAACAGGACCAAAACCCTACAGACCAGGACAAAATAGGATAGGGGCAAGCAACTTTACAAAATTTACAAAATGTACAGACCTAACTACTATTCATGGAAATAAAATACCTTCAATTGAAGTATTTCTTCAAGAATTGTCCATTAACTGGCAATTCTTGAACTTCACCATTTAACTCTTTCACAATGTATGAATCTTGGCCCCATTTTTCATGAATTTGATATGGCCCTAGCTAGATGGGATCAAATTTACCATGTCTTCCTTTATCCTCCAAATGGCATTCCAAATTAACACTAGGTAATCAGGCTCAAACTTCCTCTCCATAGCCTTCCTATCATACAGGTTCTTAATTTGTAGTTGCAACTTGACATTCCTTGCAGCTAACTCTCTTCTGGTTTCATCCAGCCTAATGAGGTACTCAATTCTCAACTAAATTTCATCATCTATGTCATCATCATATAATTGAACAAACTTGTACATTTCTAATAAATTATTCTGAGGCATTCTTGCATCTATTCCATATACTAGGTCAAATGGTGCACAACCAATTTCCCTCTTCACAGTTACCCTATCAGCCCATACAGCTAATGGAAATTTTGAATTCCATGCCCTCTTATTCTTTTCAAGAATCCTCCTAAGGATCTTAATCAAACTCTTATTAGTAGATTCTGCCTGACCATTTCCTTGTGGATGATAAGGTGAGGAATAAGAAATCTGAATTCCTAAACCTTTGCAAAATTCCTTATATTTAGCAGACCTGAAGCACATGGCATTATCACTTACTATTCTCTTAGGGCACCCAAACCTTGTAACAATATTATTCAACAGAAAATCAATTACCACCTTACTGGTTGCATTCCTTGTAGGTATAGCCTCTACCCACTTTGTAAAGTAATCAGTGGCAACTAAGATCCATGAGTGTCCTCCACTTGACTTGTTTGGTATCTCCCCTATGAAATCAAATCCCCATTGTTGGAAAGGAGCTTATCCTTCTACTGGTTTTAATGACATGTTACCTAAAAATTTAAGCTTACCAGAGAACCTTTGACAAGAATCACATCTCCATACCAAACTCTCTTCATCCTTGAAGATTGTGGGCCACTAGAATCCTATTCTCAAGATTCTTTAAGCAGTTTTTTTACCCATATAATGCCCACCATAAAACCCCTCATGCATTTCCTTTAACAACTTGTTAGCTTGATTCTCATCCACACATTTCAAAAGTATGCAATCTAAATTCTTTCTATACAATTTACATTTCACAATTACATACTTGATGGCCTGTAATTTCAATGTCCTCCTCTGATTATCATTCATTCCTCCTGGACATCTCATATTTCTCAAGTAATAGATGATATCTTGATACCAGATACAATCATCCATATCACATGTATAATCAATTTCAAAATGATTTACCTGATTAGCATCAAGATTGGATTGAGCCATCAGTTTTGCCAATCCTTGTCCTCTAACCAATTTAGTAATTTAGATATCAACATTGAATTCTTGGATCCTATTGATCCATCTGCATCTTCTTCCAGACACCTCTTGCTGTGAGAAAATATCTTTGATTGATGCACTTGGCACAAAAGAAATCATAATTGCTCCCATCAAATAACATATAAAAGCTTTCACAACCTTGACCAAAGCATAGGCTTGTTTTTCATTGATATCATAATTTAATTTAGCAACCTGCAAAGATTTACTAAAGAATGCAATAGGCTTCTCAAAACCATCCTTATTTTTTTGCAACAACACTGCAACAATAGTATGAAAAGATGCAAAGGAAAAGATGTGCATTGGGACATTATAATCAGGTGCCTTAAGTAATGGTGCATCTTTGATAGCCTGCTTGATATTTTTGAAAGCCTCATCAGGCTCACCCTCCCAATTGATTGCAGATCCCTTCTTCAACATCTTGGATATAGGTCTAGTGACTTTAGCAAAATTTGTTACAAATCTTCTAAAAAATTTTACTTGACCAAAGAAGGACTGAATTCCTTTAACATTCTTTGGTCTCTGAATTTTATCAACAGCTACTACCCCCTCAGGGTCAATTCTCACTCCTTGCTTCCCAACTAAATGGCCAAGCAACTTACCCTCAGTGACACCAAATGCACATTTCCTTGGGTTTAATGAAATGCCAAATTCCAAGGCCCTTACAAATATTTTCTCTAAATGAGTACAGTGGTCTTCTTCCTTCTTGGAATAGGCAATTAAATCATTTTGATAGACAACAAGGAAATCATTAATAAAATATGAAAAGGCAACATTCATTTCCCTCTAAAAAGTAGCACCAGCATTTGTGAGACCAAAAGGCATTCTCACATAAACATATGTCCCCCAAGGTGTAGCGAAAGTTGTCTTGAATTGTTCTGATTCCTTGACAATTACCTGATTGTAACCAAAGAAACCATCAATCATATACATCAATTCAGATCCGGTTACTCTCTGCAACATAGCTTCCATATTGGGCAGACAATAGTTATCCTTTAATGAGTTGATATTCAAATTCCTGAAGTCCACACAAAGTCTGATGTCACCATTTTTCTTTCTCATAGGAACAAGGTTTGACACCCAAGAAGAATGCCTAATGGGCTTGATAATGCCAACATCTCTCAATTTCATTAACTCTTCTTGCATCTTGCATGCCAAAGTGGGATTTATAGGCCTTTGTTTTTGCCGAAAAGGTTTAGCATCTTCTTTCAAAGGAATAATATGCTGAAATAAGTCTTCTCTATAAACCTTTAGGTCATCATATGACCATGCAAAAACATGCTTGAATTTTTTTAGTAATTCAATCAGGGATTTCTTTACCTTTTGAGACATATCCCCACTAATGTATACCCTCTTAGGCACCTCATGTGTTCCAAGATTTATCTCCTCTAGATCAGCATGATCTTCTTTTTTGATATTCTTTTGAACTCTATCCTGGTTGTCAAACACAGTTTCCAAAACAGCAAGCCTCTTGGGCACCTTGTTAGTCCTAAGCTGAATAACTTCATTGCCAAAGACAACCTCTTTTCCTTGTATTGACTCAACCAAACTTGAGCAATCAAATTCCTGACCATGATATTGATCTTCACAACTCATAAACTTCAAGATATCATTACCATCATCAAAAACTTGCCAATTTTTAATATTGTCTAGTATACTAGGCCTAGCCTAAATTTCAACTTTAGAGATACTAGTAAATGTAATATCACTGGGATTGATTGCTATATTGGCTGACATGTCAGCCATCTTATTGTTACTCCTATCCTTCCACTCAATATTGAAGGAATCAAAATGTTCAATCAAATCCCAAACTACATTCCTATATTGTTTGAACCTTTTGTTCTTGGAAGCATATACTAACCTGACTTGGGACACCACCAACTCAGAATCACCAACAACACTTAAGCACTGAATACCATGTTTTTGTGCCAACCTCATTCCTAACAACAATGCCTCATATTCTGCTATATGGTTGGTACAAAAGAAATTCAATGTGAAAGAAAATTTGTAGGTGTTTCCTTTAGGAGAAATAAGTAAAATACCTGCTCCTGCTCCATCCTTGCAATTAGCACCATCAAAGTATATTGCCCACAAATCACCCTTCATAGAATTAACACTTACCTTAATAGAGATAGGTGACAAAATAGGTTCCTTCTCAAGTATAGGGATCTCTGCCATAAAAGCATTAATATCAGTATCCACAAAACATGTGGTTTCATTATCAATACTTCTCTCAATCATGTGGCATACTCTTGGTTCTCGCTCAATCTTGACAAATTAATCATCAATCTTGAAAGTGGCATAAGACAAATCATACTGTAAACTTCCACCCATGGTAGCACTCCACTTTCTAGATAGTAGCATCCCATAATGAGGAGGGATGTCCACCACCAAAACACTCATTGTTAACTCTTTCTTTGGATATGTTGTCAGCCTATATGGAATTGCATTGATAGTCCCAATGACTGGTACCTCCCTCTGATTCATTGCACAACATCTGCCTTGAACTATATCAACTTTAAGGTCCAACTTCTCCATGATTTTGAAAGGCATGATAGTATTAGAGGCACCACTATCAATCATACAATTTCTTAGTTTCATTCCATTCACAAGGACACTTAAAAAGAATAGATCAATGTTTTCAAGGCTAGCATTGTAGAACTGTCCAAATATATAGGAGGAATTTGAGATACAATTCCCTGAGCAACAAAACCTTTCAAAGCTTTATCCTAAGATCCATTGCATGCAACATTATTATTATGAACATTATCTACCCATGCAATAGCTCTATCTTTGTGTTCAGAGATCCTCAACAACTTTGACAATGGAACCTTAACTATAATTTGGGACAATACAAATAACATATCAACAGGAGTAGAGGAAGGAATCTCAATCTGCACTGCCTTAGTATCCTTTTGCTTATCTGATACATTAGGTGTATTGGCCACCCTCATTTTTTCAATCTTAGCCATTGTGTTAACTGGCTTCTCAATCTCACTAAAAAATCTTTCAACTCCAACTCTCTTAGGCTCACAATTCTTACCTTTTACATTCTTGAATTTCACCATGTGATCACCTTTTGATTTGTTCTCATTAGGCTCTCCAGAGTTAGTACTCTTTATAAACATTCCTACAACTTTTCCATTTATATCCCTTGCCACCATGCCTCTAGTTTGCACTTGGGAAATCATTTTTATAGTAATCCTATCCATCTCTAGTCTAGAAGGTCTTCTTAAATTTACTGGCTCAGAAGTAGAGTTCATGTTACATGTCTTCTTATCAATGTCTTCACTATCAGAAAAAACCTCTTGATGAAAAAGGGCCTCAGTGTGTCTCTTCATATTTACATTTTCTTCTTCATCAAAATTAGAATCATCTTCATATCCTAGATATGAAGTAGCCATGTTGCATCCAACATCATCTTGATCTTCTTCTTGATCTACCTCCTCACTACCACAATCTTGATTTGCAGCCATAGAATGTACAACCACACAATGCTCTGCAGAATGAGGGGACTGGCATGCAACACACCAAGGTATGTCCTCCATGACATTTATTGAAGCTTTTTGTAGAGGTTTAGGGACACCTCTATCATTGTTTCCTCTTGCAACAGGGACAACAGGCTTGCCATCCTTCCATTGGGTGCTGTAGGGGTAGTTCTGCAATCTATTCTGCTTATTGAAATTGTTGTTGAACTAAGGCCTTTCATTGGTAGGAGCCCTGGTGTTCCTATTTGTAGGTGCCTTCAAACCCTTCAATGCATTGAGCACCTTATCCAATTTATCTTCTTCTTTCCTCCTAGTTCCAACATTCCTATCATTTTCCTTTTTGTATTTCTTCTCCCCAAACAACTTAGGATCATCTCTTTTCCCACCTAATTTCCATGATATCTTCATATTGTTCTCAATATTGATAGCAATCCTAAAAGAATCTCTAAGAGTTCTTGGTTCTTTGTCCCTCAAAAAGTATCCCATCTTTCCATCAAATGCATTGAAGTATGTAGTTAGACAAACATTGTCATCTAACCACATAACTTGGAATAACTTATGCATACCCTTTTGAAATCTCATGTTGAATTCACCCGCAGACTCATTTTGATTTTTCCTTATGGTATTGAATTCAATCAACATGAAACTAGCATTAGGCCTGTCACCATACTACTCTTTAAAACATCTCTCAAAAGAATCCCAAGTATCAATACATTTATCAGGAAGCCTTGTAAACCAATCTCTAGCATCCTCCATTAGAGATTGAACAAATAATTTCATGACTACATCCTCATGCTCTACCTCATAATCATTAAGCATATCAACAAATAACCTAAGATGATCCTCACAACTAATAGCATTATTACCTGCAAACTTAGGTACCTTATCTCTTATATCATTTGGAAAAGCATTTGGGTAGCCTAGTATCCCATCAAAACTAATTTTCCTATAGCCTTCTAGTTGCATAGGTCTTCTTTGAAATCCTAAACTAGTGTTCCCACTAGAATTATTATTCTTATCTACATTACCACCCACTTGCACATTTTACTATCTATTAGGATCAACAAATGATTTGGTAGATACATTAGGAATTAGATTACTAGTAGTAGCATTTCTAAGTGGAACAGTAGTGTTCATAGATGGCATACCTAGTTCAGTGGCAGAAGGGCCATGAACATTAGCTAATGAAGCCTTCAAGAACTAGATCTTTCTTCTTTTATCTACAATAGCAGCATCAACTTCAACTCTTTCCAACTCTTGAGCTAGAGCTTCATCCTCTTTTCTTTTTCTTTCTATTTCTGTCTCCCTATTTGACTTAGGTGGTGGGATCCCTGGTATTTTTACTGGCTTGCTTATTTGGACACCCACCATCTTTTACTTTCCTTTTTCATTAATAACTACAGTAGGCCTAGTGATCTCATGTCCATTCTTACCCTTAGGCAAAGGAGCATAACTTTGCACTTGTCTGATCACAGGGCCCTCTTCATCAAACTCATGGTCTTGCAAAAAGCATTCCTACTCACTTCTTAGAGCTTCAAGATCACCAAAAACATCATGCTGCAACACCCTAGGAGCAGAAGCAAGCATCTTGTTTCTCTCCTTCATTTCATTAATTTTTCTTAAAAGAGACTGCCTCTCCATTAGAGTGTTTACTTTTTTAGCCTCTCTCTCCTCTTGTAACCTTTTGTATATGGCATCCTGCTTTTCCAACTACAACCTAAGTGCATTTAGGTCATGTGGATCTATTATGTTGTCTTCAGAGCTTGACGAGACTTCCACATCAGTAGGATGCTAATATGGGAAATGCACTTGTCGTGGTCTCATGGGCTCCCTTCTGAAATTATCCTCATCAAGATCTAAATCAATATCAAAACCTATCCCTCTGGCTTGTTCATCCTGACCTATAGGAAATGAACCCTTGTCTTGAAATACAACCTCTGGGGTATCCTTAAATTTATCTTCAGAGCGACCGCCATATGATCTAGAAACTTTATCTTGTGAACCTTCCTCACTTGAGGAAACATGTGGTGCTCTACCTCTGGTATTTCTTTGTTCTCTTATGGGAGCACTAGTAGACTCACCATTCCTCCTGATACAACTTTTCTTCTCTTGTCTAGGCAATTGTTCCAGAGTGACCTCTAGATTCTTTCTAACAAAGGACCTAGTATTTCTTCTTTTGTCCATGATTTATAGTCTAACACTAGTTTTAACCCTTTTTTGAGTCACCACCCACAAAAGTGGGAATTCTTTAACAAAATACAATAGGAAAACAAGAGTGCACTTTGAAAACATTTATCTCTAGACTCTCCCCAGTAGAGTCACCATTTTGTTTTTTCTTCCCTTTGATCTTCAACTTGTAGATTTATACTTTGATGGATAACTTTAATATAACTTTGACTCTATCACCACTCCAAACTCTACAAGGAAGAGGGCCAATTAACAAGGATCAACAATGAGATCCTCCTACACTTTGAGCCTTAATTCTCAGGTGGGTGTACCCTTGATTCACTTCTTGAAAGGAATCACTAACTAATAGGCAATTATGCCCCTTACTCACTGATTGAAAGATTTTATCATTTAAATTTGGGTGTGTGTGGTTGATGACAATGAAATACCTCCAGAGGATGGACCAGTGCCTTAACCTAGGGCAAAGAGTCACCCAATTACATACATGAACTGAAGATCTTAAATCAAACACTCTTGGGCTCAGGATAAGTGCTTTGCCTACTACCCCTCTCCCTCAAACACAAGGACATTAGATTCTTATTTGTTGTAAACTCACTGAAATCACCTAAAAGACTTTAATCCTAACTTTTTTAGGAACTTAGAGATGACTTCACAATACTCTTTATTTACCATATGTTAATACACTTTGTGACACTAACATATATGAGCTTAGAACCAAAACAAGAAGACATACACACAGGTAAGATTGGAACTCAATAGCATTCTCATTAACATATTTAGGATCAATAGACAATCAAAGCAACACAAAGATAGGAAACAGACCCAAAATCCAACTCCTCTTTCCTTAAATGTTCATACAATCACAACCACTGGAACTAACTAAAATTCAAAACAGAATCTCAGGACCAAACCCTTACTCTGCCAAAAAATTGACCACTTATAACCCTAGTCACCTTGGAATCCTCAAATAGGATGCATCAAGCTTTGGGTGCCTAGGGTTAGGGTTTCAACCACCCAACCAACTAGAAATAGTCAAAAATTTATTACAGGGGAAGAAACCTAGGCAACCAAAAGAAGACAGATCCTAGAGTGATCCTCAATCATGACAAACCCCTGAGAAAGTACTAAGAACCACAAAAATGCCCAATTTGTCAACCTGTTCGGCCACTTGCAACACACCTCAAGCACAAAGAACATAGTACAGATCCCTCTAAATGATCATGGAAGACCTTGGACCACACTGCAACCACCGACACCACCAAAAAAATCAAATCCATCCATGAAAGCAGTCAAAACCAGTCCTTTCTGTCACTGAGAAACCATCAAAAATTTAATTTTGAACTGCAACGGTCACATTCATGGAGCCTACAACATATCAGCGGTCAATATTTGAATTTAGACCAACTTTAAGTCATGACCATTCGATCCTCATATTTCCTAAGCTTTATGTCTTAACTCAACTATTACCCTTGGGTTTACTTCTAGTGAACATGTGACATCATTTTCCTATTCATGCAATGAAAAACTTAACCTGAGCTCAACCCTGCGACTTAGCAAACAAAGGAAAATATTTAACCTCGGTCCCTTATTTAGCGAACTGGAAACTAAAGGTATTTTTCCCAGTTCACAGAATACCTTAATTCAGAGCTAGAATTTTTTAGCCATTGCGTGACCTTCCTTCACTGAATCACCAAATGATTTGGAACATCACCAATTTTCTTTGCGAATGAGCGAAGCCTTTGAAAAATTGTCGGGCCTCTAAATAGTTTGTCAAAACCTCCAAAACCTCAGACCAAAACCTAGGCACGCCTTCAAGAAGATCGATGGTCGTTGCATCTTTGCATGTGTCAGAAAAGACCCTTCAGATTATACGTTGACTGTCGATCTTTGTCATTGTCAGAAGCCCAAAGACATGCTAGATACCAGGTCCCACTGACACTTGCCAAATCATCATTATGTGGACCAATAAGAGATCATCAAATGTGCATGCATGGCATTGGACCCACTGAGAACATTATATCACCTAGAAGATCAGATGGACAACACATGATCTGAAGGGCTTGGAAGATTCCATGAGAAGATGTGCCCACCGTCGATCATGAATCTTATGACTGAGATACCGGGCCCGCTTGAGAACACATCTAGCTCACTAATGCACCAACCAATAAGATGCCACCATTTCAGCACCCTCTGACAGTGGACCCACCCGCTTAGAAAAGCTACATCATGAAAAGGAATCAACGACTGGCATAAGATCGCAAGCCTCTGACACATCTCATAAGAACTTATGCCCGCCGTTGATTCACTGCAAGTGTCAGGACCCTCTGACAAGCCAGAAACTTAGGTCCCACTGACAATTGCTAGTGTATTAATACATGGACCAATCATAGACCACCATTTGTACCTACGTGTCACCTTGGACCCACAGTTTGAAATGTCATGTCATAAAGGAAAATCAATGGTCGTCACGACTTTGCATAGGTCTGACAAATCCCTTGCGCTTTAGCGACAACCATCAAATTAAGATGGTGTTAGAGAGACTGGGCTTGGGAAAAACTAAAGCTTAAACATAGGAAAAATTAAAGTGCAGGACTTAGGCTTTAGGGAAAAATTAAGCACTGAGGACTATAAAAAAAATTAAGGCCGCCGGGGGTAAAAACTTAGGAAGAAATTAAATGAGGGCTAACCAAAAATATAAAGCACGTGCATTTTAGGACTTTTAAGTGGCCCGAAAAGGTAACTTAAAATTAGAATGAGGCCTAGGCACACTTAGGGCTTTTTCACACCAACGGCTATATTTTTGATATTTCACCAAGGGTTTAAGGCCAGAGACCTAAAAACAACTATAGAGACTAGAAGAAAAATGCTACAGCCATGAAAATTTTTGTAGGTGCTAACACATCCCATAAAGATGGCCTAACCCATGACTAAGTCATCTCTGAATATGACCCTCAGTGCCAGTGTACCTATCATTGGTTGTATATCATACTCAACTTAGGCACCATGGATAGGTATCTTGAGTATCCGGTAGACATCCTCGGGAGTGACTGTCATCTCCCCCATTGGCAGGTGAAACATGTTTATCTCTGAATGGAAATGCTCAACAAGTGCACCTAAGAGACCGTGATTTACCCGAATGTTGGGTATATCATGTAGGTAACCCAATTCTAGCCTGTCAATACGGGCACCCTCAGCATCGGTCAATCTCTGTACTAGTGTGGTGATGACAGGGTGATGCAACCAGAAGGTAATGTCTGGGAAGTCAACCTACAAAAAAAGTGATGACATTAGATCAGTATCTCAGCATGATGGTTTCTCAAAGAAACAATAGCAAGTAAGGCTACACATCTATCCTAAATAGGACTCTGGGATGTTCTAATTGGTTGATTCTACAAAAAATTAGATGAATATTTTGCAAACTGCAACAGTATTTCACATGAAATAGGATCTTCTCTCGTGCGAAGTTTCATCCCTAGGATGGAATTTCGCGCGACATCGCCAACAGGCTCGTGCGAGACCACAGAGGGGCACTGGGTGAAGAAGCCCTAAGCTACGTGAGGAAACTATTTCCTCACGTGAGAGGTGACCTGGGTCGGTCCAAGGAAACTATTTCCTCATGCAACATTAGAAGAAATAGACCTAAAAATGCTCAAAAATAACCTAATCTATCTAGAAAGTGATTAAAAATTGAAATACAGGAAGGTTTATCGACTACTCATAGGTGCGTCATACTCTGGTGGTCAGCTGTGATGGCAGGAGCACTCAAAATGATGTGTGTGCACTAGAATGCCCTCCATTTCTTGCTCAAAGCTCTCAAATCACTAGAAGAAAAAGTAAATAATGATTTGAAAATGACCCCTCCGGGCCTTATATAGCTTTTGACCTAATTTTCAAAAGTGCTCTGTTTTGCACAACAATTGCACCCTTGGCTAAATCGACCATTCAAAATCCATTTTTGGGATCAAAATTGAAATATTACATCTCTGGATGGCTCAAAATTACATTTTAAATTCTAGGATCCTTTGGGATTGAATGCTTGTGCAGTCAGCCTTCTGGCATCATTTTCCTTCCAAATCCTCATCTCCTCATCATTTTCTCAAGATCTTCAATCTTCTTCATCAAATTCAACTCTAGTCAAATTTGGTCAACCATGGTCAATCATGGTCAAACTTGGTCAGCAGGACTTCCAAATCGCTCCAAATTGCTTATGGAGCTTCTTGAATCTAGTCTGATTGCTTCTATTCTACAACCTCTTATTGTCAATTATCCTTCTAATATGTCATCTTTCAATTTCACTCTTGAGGGGGCAGGATGATTGCATCATTTGAATCTTGTCGAACTAGTCTCATATCAATATGATCTAAATCAAAGTCCTCACCGCTTAGGGCATCTCTTCACTAGGGGCACCTTTTTGCCTCACATCTTATCATTTTGTCATTTATCTTTTAGGTGTCTAAGAAACCTAACTTGGATCCTCCAGGATCAAGCTTCATTCTGGAGATGGTTCTCAAAATCTTTTGGGGATTGGGGTAATCTAACCCTAATTCCTAAGAGTCAAGCTTCGTTCTAGAGATGGCTCTCGAAAGCTCTTTTGGATTGTTATTTGCGCAATCTAACTTGGATCTCAGAGGGCTAAGCTTCATTCTGGAGATAGTCCTAAATTTGCATCTATCATCATTTGATCAATGGGTTTTGGGGCAATCTAACCTTGTTTCCTAAAGACTAAATCTTATTTTGGGCATTAGGGCAATCTAACCCTGATTCCAGTCTCCTCTCAAGTTGTCATTACACCGTTATCTTTGCAATCTAACTTAGACTTCAGAGAATCATGCCTCGTTCTGGAGGTGGTTCTGCAATTTGATCTGATCAGTGTCTTGGCATCCTAACCTTGACTTTTGAGGGTTAAGCTCCATTCTAGGGATATTCCTGAAACCTCATTTGTCACATCAGACTATTCTTTGAATCAATGCACTGCTCACACATCAATTCAAAGAAGGACAAATGTAATACCCCAAAATTGGCACCTTATAATTTCAATCAATTTTGGTGCATTTCTTCAATTTTACATCATCAAAGTCCTATTTTACTAGGCAATTTTCTCTTTCCTACTTGACTTTATTTGACTTGCTGTCAATTGCAAAAAACCCTAAATTGCATTAATCTCACACTATAATTAATTCCTAAGTTTTCAACTTTATTAGCTAAATAATCCCTATGATAAAATGATTTAATTCTAAAGTCCTAAGTGCTTTAAATTAAATTAAGCTCACCCCCTTTAGCTAATACACATAAAAGGAATTTATATTACTTGGTTATTTGAATGGATTATCTTATTTCGATTTAATAATTCAAATTATTCAAAGGGTCACCCATATGTGGCAATAATTCATTATTTTAATTAAGCAATTCTTCAATATTTGTCTCAAAGGGAAATGAAGAGTTGACTGTTTCATTTCAAAAAACTATTCATCCTCTCTTCGGGCTTATCTATATTATGAACCTTCTTCCTCATTCAAAAAGGAGGCAATTTGTGAGGGTACCAAAACTATAGTCAATTTTAGTCTGAATTATCTTCATATTGTCAAGCTTTGTTATTGGATAATTAGATTAATCTTCATTTCTAGTTAATTGCATTCTCATACTAGAATAATTTTCTTATTTTTATTAACTTAATTTGCATATTTCTTTCAAGTTCTTAGATTAAAATCTTCACTTCATTCTTAGATTAATTGCATATTCATCTTAGATTAATTGTATTTTGCTTATCTTTCAAGCTTTCAAATCCTCTATATTAGCTTGGTCTTTTGGTTGTTGGCTCTCATTTTGAGAGTTATTCAAACACCCGATTTAATTAGGAGGCAACAAGTTGAATCGATAGAATCTTGTGAATTGAGTAATTCATACTCCTCTTCATCATTCGATGATTGAGTAATGACTATGTTGTGTGTATGGCTGGATTAGAGGTCCACATTCAGCTATAAACACATGTAAGTGCACATGTTAAGTTAGTTGTGTTATTTATTTCAAAAATAATAATTATTCACCTTTTCATTAGTTTATATGCCTAAAGTTTAGCTTAAGTAGAAAGAGGTAATAAGTGACTTAATAATTAAATCAATATGATTCAATTAATAAGAAAACAATTTATTACTCTAACACCCCCCCTTAAGATGAACTTTGGGAGAAGCTAAAAACCTAGAAAGAACTACTGAAAGCAAATGGATCTTGGAAACAAAAGGCCTGATCAGGTACCCAAGTACAAAAAAGAGTCTCTATAAAGTGGAGAAATAGAGAAAACCACATAGGAAAAACTCTACTCCAAAAAGAAACAAAGACTAGTTTGAAGGACTAAAGAAGCCTTCAAAACTAGGAATGTTCCAGAAAATAGGAACAAGGATGAACATGTACAACATCATTGAAGCAAGAAACTACAAACTCTGTCAAGAAGTAACTGATGATCTAAAGATCCTCCACTAAAATATGACTATGTAGAGAAGATTATAATTTGCATGAGTGCCCTCAAATAACACTACTCGAATCAGGACGCAAACAAAGGAAAACACCTAAACTTGAATATACAGATGGTATAAACACAAAATGTCTAAAGAGTTGATCAATCAAAGATGGAAGAATGCATCCAAAAAATAGGAAAGAAAAGAGTGTCCATATGGTAAATGATCCATCTCATCGGAATGCATAGATACCCAATCATTGCAACTGCCTAGTACATAGAATCAAATACTGAATACATAGCTCACATTATCAAACCAAGGAAGTAGTAGAACCAATAGTAGAAAACCCCCCATATTGTTGACAAGGGATTAATCATAAGTACACTGAAAAGATCATCCAATATGAACTACATGATGAAGAAGAATCTGAAACATTGAATGTGCAAAGAGAGTACAAAAACATATAGAGATACATATGGCTAATATCATTGGAGGAATGCTCACATGACAAAAGAATATGGAAAACAAAGGCAAACATCAAACCCCCTTGGCACTTTATAGTGGAGTGCAAGTAGATATAGCATGAACATGTGCAAGATCTCATACATACAGTAGAATGGCACTTTATCTTAGTGTGTGTGCATAAAATAATACTACAAAAGTGAAGTATATACTACTCAAAGAAGAGTGAAGGTTGCTAAAACAAAATAACAACCTAATACGAGTCATCCCTCAAAGGGAAGAGATCCTAGGACTTGAAAAATTCAAGATATCCACCAGACTCCATAAATGAAAGAATATGAATAATATGAACCTAGAGAAGAATCTAGAAAAATGAGTTAAGGCACTTAAAAGCTCTCTGAATAATCTTTCCATTGATATATCATTTTCTAAAAATAGAGTCCAGATGCACAAGATAGAGCTCCTAGAGTGCAAAACTAAAGATCTAGCTTTGACAAAGAATAACACCATCATAGAAATAAAACAAAAAAATATAACCTCTAGATCTAGAAAGAACTCAAGATGAGCTTTCCAAAAATATCTCATTTTCTAGATTTTGACACCGTATGCTCAAGATATGAGCAAAACACCAACAACTACGCTAGAGGGCCCAAAGAAGGTGTCTGGAAGGATCTAAGCATGGGTGATGTTAGAAAAAGGAAGAAACCACACACATGAAACCACTAGATCTGATAAAAGCTCAGAAAGAGCATTCTGGAAATATCTCATTTTCTGAAAATGGAGCCTGGATGCAAGAGAAATGGATCCCGAAATGCAGGAGGTCTGAAACAGCAAGATCATAGAGAACATCTGACTTTGATAGACACAAATGAAATCAAAATGGAAAAATCATAAAACCATACTAGCTAAAATGGATCAGGCTTGAAACTAGCTTTTCGAAGATATCTTGTTTTCCCAATTTCAATAGCATATGCTCAAGTTATGAGCAAAATACCACCAAGTGCTCTGGAGGGCCCAAAATGGTGCAAATCATGATGATGGATGCTAACGTCATCAAATGACGGGCCTAAATTTGACATCCAAATGGCTGTCACTGCCAAAATAATAATAATATTTTTTTGCGAATGCACACGCGTGCCTCAGGATTCATGTCAGGTCATACAAATTCTATCTCAAGAAGCGTTCCAAGCTGTCTAGTACCAAAAAATGCCCCAAAATGAAAATTTGTCCAAATTAGACATGCCTTCTATGGATCTAGAGCTTTTTTGGCACTGTGAGCTTAATGGCGATGTCTGTTTGAGCCCTTAATGCCTCAGGATCCATACTAAGATTAGTTGCAAAACAAAATTTGTCACAGATTCCAACTTTGTCCAAAATTGATAAATTTTATATGGATCTAGGGGTTCTTGTGCTCTCTGAACACAATGGTGAGGTCCGCTTGAACCCAAGGTGACTAGAAAAATTGTTCCCCCCAGATCTAATAGAAAACCCTCTAAAAAACTCAGATCTGACAAACATGGTTGAATTTCTTAGGAAGAGGATAGAGGAAAATAGATCTGAAGCTCTGATACCATATTGGAGTTGATGAAAAACAATCCATAGCACCCAAGAACACCTGCATGCAAACACCTATCATAGAAAGAGAGAGAGAAGAAAACACCTATGGAGAATTGAACGTATGGATCCATGTGAGAGGAGAAATCCTTGATGTGGAAAAACAAAAGTTGTAATCCATAATGAAATGTCAGAAAAAGGTTACAAAGTTTTATGAGATCAATCCTTATAAAAGGAGATTAGAAAACCTAAAAAGGAAAAACCTAGGTTGAACAATAATAATTAATAAAGCAATTAATTATTATATGCCTAAAGCTTAGCTTAAGTAGAAAGAGGTAATAAGTGACTTAATAATTAAATCAATATGATTCAATTAATAAGAAAACACTTTATTACTCTAACACAAATAACAGTCCCTCTTAACAAGAAAGTTATCCTACATAACTCCCAAATGATCTCTGAAGAAGATGAATTTTGACTTCCCTAATACCTTTGTCAGAATGTCTGCTACTTGTTGTTTTATAGGTGTGTACTATAGCTAAACAATCCCTCTGTCTACATAATCCCTGATGAAATGATATATGATGTCTATATACTTAGACCTATCATGAAACACCATATTCTCAGATAATCTAATACAACTTTGATTGTCATAGTGTATCATGGTAGTCTCAACCCTTTGACCAAACAAGGCTACTAGCAACTTAGGAATCCATATAGCTTCACACATCTCCCAACTAGCTACTATATATTCTGCTTCTACATAACTCAGAGCCATAAAATTCTACTTCTTTCTAAACCAAGAGACAACTCATAATCCAAAACTAAAACAAAACCTTCAAGTGTTTTTTGTGTCCATTGTACTGCATGCCCAATCTGCGTTAGTATATCCTGTTGGGAGTTCCCTTTGATCTTCAACTTGTAGATTTATACTTTGATGGATAACTTTAATATAACTTTGACTCTATCACCACTCCAAACTCTACAAGGAAGAGGGCCAATTAACAAGGATCAAATAGATCCTCCTACACTTTGAGCCTTAATGCTCAGGAAAGTGTACCCTTGACTCACTTCTCCAAAGGAGTCTCAAAACAATATGCAACTATATCCTTTACTAACTGACTAAAAGATATTATCATTTAAATTTGGGTGTGTGTGGTTGATGACAGTGAAATGCCTCTAGAGGATGGACCAGTGCCTTGACCTAGGGCAAAGAGTCACCCAATTACATACATCAACTGAAGATCTTAAATCAAACACTCCTGGGTTTAGGATAAGTGATTTGCCTATTACCCCTCTCCCTCAAACACAAGTACATCAGATTCTTACTTGGTTGTAAACTCACTGAACTCACCTAAAAGACTTTAATCTTAACTTTGTTAGGAAGTCAGAGATGACTTCACAATACTCTTTGTTTACCATATGTTAATACACTTTTTGACACTAACATATATGAGCTCAGAACTGAAATAAGAAGACATACACAATTGCAAGATTGGAACTCAATATCATTCTCATTAACATTTTCAGGATCAATATACAACCAGAGCAACACCAAGATAGGAAAAAGACCCAAAATAAAGCTCTTCTTTCATTATAATACCATCAACAACTGGGGACCAAAAGAAAGTTTTGGAACCCCCACTAAGTCAAAAATGCTACAATATATACTCCCTAGTCATCTTGGAAACCCAACACAGGTTGCAATAAGCTACGGATGACTAGGGTTAGGGTTTCACCCACTAAACCCATTAGAAACGGTCATAAATTTATTATAGGGGATGAAAACCAATTGGGCATGCCTGAGAAAGATTTTCACTTATGAAAGATCTCTGGGAAAGTACTGCAAATCATAGAATTTCAAATTTGTCAACACTTTTGGCCACCTGCAACACACCTCGAGCACCCAAAAAAAAAAACATGGTACAGTCCCCTACAGATGATCATGGCACACCCTGGACCACACTGCAACGGCAAACAAATCATCTCTTACCAGCTCCAGTTGCTTCTGCATTGAATTTTAGTCCTTCTGGTCGCAAGAAACCCTTAGAAATTTGAATTTGAATTACAACGGTCACTTTATGGCACCAGCAGAAAATCGGCAGTCAACATTTGAATCTGGATCAACTTTAAGTCGTGACCATCAGATCTTTCCTTTTCAGGATCTTTATGATTTATCACTTAATAGGACCTTGGCCAAACTTAGCGAATTGGTGACTGAAGGATACCTCCAAGTCATAGAATACTTTACATCTCTACTAGATATTTTAGCGATTATGCGAACGCTTGTTCGCTGAATTGCTAAAACATTTAGAGAACTGCCGTCTTTTCACGTGAATGAGAAAAGCCTTTTAGAAATTTGTCAGGCCGCTAAAACTTATCCAAACTGCCAAGAAGACCGAGAAACTTAAACTAGGCCCGCATCAAGAAGATTGACAGTTGTCTCATCTTCACATAGACCTCCAAGATTCCTCGAGATCATGAGACAACCATCAGATAAAGAATCTTACCCTGCCCTAACAACCCTCTGACACCAAAAGAGATCAATGACTGTCTTAAGTTCACATGTGTCAGAGAAAACCCATCAGATTACATGCTGACCGTCGATGCTCTGCAAGTGTCAAAACCCATTGAACCTCAAAAAATCTAGCCCCACTGACAACATACTCGGTCATTACTACATCGACCAATCAAATACCACCAAATCAGCACACCTGGCATGTGGACCCACTGCACTTTATCCCCTCTGAAAAAGGTAGAATCGATGGACAATGCATGATCTTAAGCCTCTAACAAATCCCATAAGATCATGTGCCTGTCGTTGATTTTCTAACAATGTCAGGACCCTCTGACACATCCAAGAACCAGGTCCCACTGACAACTACCATTGAACTAATACATGGACCAATGAGAAGCCGCCAACTATGCATACGTGTCAATGGACCCACCTATTTGAGAAGCTTTGCCATAAAGGAGAATCAATGATCATCGCAAAAGCACATAGCTCAGACACATCTCATGAGAATAAGTGCCCATTGTTAGATCGAGATGGTGTCAGAGCTAGGCCCAGGAAAGAAATGAAGGCTGAAACATAGGAAATATTAATCGCTAACTTAGGAAAAATTAATTTCACTCGAACTTAGGAAAATTAAAGGCCGCCGGGGTGATAAAACCTTTAGTCACAAGATCACATAACATAAAAAAGGTTCATGCGATCATGCGAAAAAGGGGTTAACCATTAAGCACATGCATTAAAGGGATTTTTAAGTGGCCTGAATAAAGTAACTTTAAAATAGAATAGGGCTAGGGCATTACAAAGGGTTTTTATGCAACGACTAGATTTTTGAAAATTTGAACTAAGGGTTTATGCCAGAGACCTAAAAAAAACTACAGAGACCAGAGGGAAAGGGCTAGAGCCATGAAATTTTTTGCATGTGCTAACATATCCTATCAACTTGATTTCTTCACCTTTTGCATATCTAATCCCATACTCAATTTTACCACTCAAATAATGTAGTACATGCTTTTTTTATCACTCATGTCTAATGCACTCTCTTTGGATCAACCATGAATTGACTAAGAGATTTTATTGCAAAATCTATACCTCACTTGGTATTGACCAGATACATGAGATAACCAATCAAATACCTATATTAGGTGGGATCTACATCCTTCTTCTTGGATGTGTCTACCTTCTTCAAATTCATAATCATAGGTGTAGATCACATGGCTCTCCAATCCTCCATCCTAAACCTCTTCAATAATTTGATGTAATTTTTCCCTTGTTTAAGGAAAATATTTGCATCTATCTACCATATATCCATGCCTAGAAAGTAGTGCATACATCCCAAATCCTTCATCTTGAACTCTATTGCAAGGTCTCTCTTGCACTCTTCTATGAGACCTAATGAACCTTTTAGATATGAGTCATCCACATATAGTACAAGAATGATAACCTCACCTCCAACCACCAAGTAATAGAGGTTAGCATCTACCTCACTCTTCACAAAGTCCATTCCCAGGAAGTATGTATCAATGTTCTCATACCACACTCTAGGAGCCTTCCTGAGTCCATACAAAGTTCTCTTCAATTTGCACACATGAGTCTCATTGTTGTTTGCTACAAAGCCTTTTGGTTTTATGTTATGTGATCTTGCGACTAAAGGTTTTATCATTATACTATGGTTGTCTTAACATCCATTTGATGGATTTTCATCCCATTTGTGCTACAAATAAGATCATAGCTCATATATAAGTATACCTGGCCATTGGAGAAAATGTCTCCTCATAGTCTACTCCCTCCTTCTGAGAGAATCTCATTTCCATGAACATTGCCTTATATTTCTTGATGCTATCATTTGCACCATGCTTGATCTTATAGATCCAGCATGATCCAACCACAACATTATCCATTGGTCTAGGCACAACCTCCAACACACCATTTTGCATTATTGAGGTATATTCCTCAACCATCACATCTCGCCACACCTAATGCTATGTGTCATCCTGATAGAAAGAAGGATCACTATATATCAACTGAACGACTAATTTTACATAGTTATTAAACTTGGTTGGTTGTCTTCATTGTCTACTACTTGTCCTAGGAGCTCCCACTAACTTCTAAACATCTCTATGTGTCTATTGAGTCTCATAGTTCCTACTGCCAACTATAGAGGATGAAATATCAACCTCCATGTCTTCTAGATGCATCTCTTGGACTTGTTGCACCTGTTTCTCTATAGTCTATGAACTCTCAACAATTGATCTTGTGCTTGTACTAGTATTCATACTCGAGATTTGTTACCCTTGATTTGGATGAGTGATCCTTAGAGCTTCTATTAGCTTCTCACTATGATCATCTACTGGAAACTCTTTGGACCTTCAAAATATCTTTTCCTCCATGAATTTGACATCACATTTAACTATAATCCTCCTCATCCCTAGAATAAATATACAATATGCCTCTAAGGTCTCACTGGACTAAAAAGTACCCCCTCTTTGTAGTCTAATCTAACTTAGTACATGTATCCCTTGGAATGTGATAATATACCAAACTTCCAAATATGTTGAAGTGATTGACATCTGGCTTCTTAAGTGTGAAAGCTTCCTTTTGTGTCATCTTTCCCATAACATTATGTAAAACCATGTTCTCCATCTATATTTTTGTACTACATGCTTGTGCCCATAAGTAGTGTGGCATATCTTGGTCATGTAGCATATGCCTTGTTGCCTCTAATATAGAACATTTTTTTCTCCCATCAACCCCATTTTATTGCAAGTTATAAGGAATAGTCCATCCTCTCTTGATTCCTTACCTGGTATAGAACTCTTGGAACTATTTCCCTTTATAACTACCTCCATTGTCTAACTAAAGAACCTTTATCTTCCTACCAGTCAAATTCCCCATAAGACATATGAACTCTTGGAAGTGATTGAAAACCTCATCCTTGGTTTTCAAGAATTATATCCAGGTCTTCCTAGAGAAATCATTAATAAAATTAACGAAGTACTTGTATCCTCTAAGAGACTTTGTCAACATTGGTCCACATATATCTGAATGTACTAGATTAAGAACACCCTTGGATCTAGTGTCACTCCTTAAAAAAATTTCTTTCACAAACTTTCCCAACACACATTTGTTACATACATCATCATGTTTTGTGCTGACCTCTGGAACACCTGTCACTATCTTGCAAAGAAATTTAAGTGTTCCATTATGTATATGGCACATCTTCAGATGTCATAGCTCTCCTCAATCTCTAGGACTACTACTACTCATGAGTGCCTTACAAGTATGAAATTGTGACCTATAAAGCTGACCTCTCCCAACTCCAATAGCCATGGGTGATTTCCAATCCTTATGCTTGATCAACACATGTGCCTCTCTAAAGAGTACATTGTATCCTTTATCCTCAAGGATAGATACATAAATCAGATTCATACCTAAGCCTAGCACATGCAACACATCATGAAGAAGAATCCTATTTCCATTCTCTACGTTTGAAATTGAACAGTCCCTTTCCCAATTGAACTGAGTTTAGACATGTTCCCCATAGAAATCTAGATTCTGGTATCTTCCTCCTTATAATTAGAGAAGTACTCTCTAACTCATGTCATATGAAATGACACCCTTATTCCCTCTATTTGAGCATTAAAGGTTGTCATTAGTATCAAAGATATCAGCCGGTTACCTATGCCACTCTAGTAGGTAACTACAAGCACTATAAGCCAATCGGTTAACTCTTCAAACCAAGAACCAGGGTAGTTCTACAGAGCATTAGTGTACACTAATACCGAGTGGTTGTAAATACTAAGCACCGGTGTAATCACTGAGCAGTATATACAATGTTTACCGAGGAAGATAGAAAATGGCATAGTAATCAGAAATGGTACATCTATCTATCTAGATGGTTACAAAAGAATCAAAAAATGTTTTACCAAGATCGAGGATCATTTATTGTAAGATTCCATCATTAATTGTGATGATGATCTTTTGTATTTTCTAGGTCTAGGTTATTTTTGTACAACATTGATCTTAGGGTTTTCTCTAAGACATTGTAACCTAAATTTTGTTAAGCGGCAAAGCAGTATTCTATATAAAATGTAATTTCATATTATTTTCATATGCATGAGAGAGTTGCTCGACAAGGAAGTTAATAACAAGTAGAGAAGTTTTTGAAGCATTAGCCAACTTCATGAACAATAGTCATCAAACAGAGCAAAATAGTATTCAGAGTTATCCAGATTGAACAAAATCAGACAAAGGCTACTAAGCAGTTCAGAGGAAAGATCTTCATAGGAAAAGGTGATTTCTAATTAGTATTTCATAGATCTATATCAGACAAGTTGAGTTGTCATTAGTAGATATTTACCTATTATTTTCTAATCATTGTAACAGAGTTTTGGTAAAATCTCTTAACAAAGTAGACCTAACAGTCTTTTTATAAATATGTTAACTGAGTGCACACTAAAGTAGTGTTGCTAAAATCCTATCATTAGGTAGATCTAATTGACCTAAAATGTTACTCCTAATAGGGTAAGATCATCAGAAGTGATTACCATTTCTAGCCCTAACAGGCAAACCTTTTCTATCTGCAATAGTAAAGAATTTGTGGGTGTCATCCCCACCGCAGTTTTTACCTTCTAACAAGGGTTTCTGTGTTACCAAAATACTTGTGTTATGTGTTGATTATCTTGTTGATTTCATGCTATTTACCTTTGATAGTTAAATGAATGAATGATGCATGCAATGTATTTTTTGTTTAGGGTTAGAAAGGTTTATGAGTTGAAATTTTTTGTGGGCACTGATTAACCCCTCCCCTCTCAGTAACCTATCTCTCCAATCCAACAATTGGTATTAGAGCTTAGTTCTCTTATTGGATAGTTTAACCAGTGAAGGGTAAAGATCTAGTCATGGAGAGCTATAAGTTGGATAATATAATAGAAAATCAAAAGATACAAATGCAGATGTTTATTGAGCAATATAAGCAAGCCAAGGATGGACTGAAGAAACTACTAGTTGAAAGGAAGAACCTAGCTATTCTACAAAATGAGATTGGTTACCATGAAGAAGAGATTGATGATTTATTTTATCACATTGGATCTAGTTCAGGGAGTATTTTTGATGGATCTAAAAGTATAATCTCTGATTTGTCTGAAAAGAAACTTCACTTAACTGAACAAGTGAAAGCACTGCAAATTGGTCAAGAATCACATATGGTGAGAATGGTATAAGTAATGAACAATTCTAGATAGGATGAGCAAGAAAGAAATCTAGCTATTGAAGACCGAAGATAGATAACTAAACAACTTCAAGGAAAAGAAAGTGAGATACATAAACTCACCGAGCACCATTTCAAAATCTCCAATCAGATGTTGATTGTGAATCAAGAAGTCAACCGAGTAAATGGTGAATCATCAAGAAAACTAGGAGATATTGGAATACTCAGACAAGAGAATGAGAAGTTGAGAAATGAAGTGAAAACTCAACAATAGCACAATGAAATGATGAAATTGGTTGAAGACAGTTCTAAAATGATTGATGATTTTCTTATTAATCAAAGAAGATTTGGAAGCAAAGATGGATTAGGCTATACTGGTGAAGGAGAATCATCACAAAAAGTTGAACAAGTCAACAACAATCAAAATCAAAGACCTAAAGTGTTGACATGCTATCACTGTGGTAAACCGGGACATACTTCTAATGTCTGTAGAAGAAAAGCACAAGGTAAACCTCCAGTCACTCCTAAGTTTAATGGTTATTGCTATTATTGTGGAAAGTATGGTCACCAAGCTTATGAGTGTAGAGCTAAATTGAATAAGAATGCTAAAAATCCTACCATGGAGAAATTATGTTATACTTGTAATGAGCATGGACACATTGCACGAGATTGTAAGGCAAAAATGAAGCAAGTATAGACTCCAAAGTAGAAGACACAACACAAGCCTTATCAACTGAAGAGACAAGGTAATTCTTATGTTTGGGATTACAACACATGGGCTAGCTATATTGTATGTGGTAGATATCGGCACATTGCAAAAAATTGTAATAGGAAAAGATGGGCTGGACAATCACGAAGTTGAACAAGAACTGGAATGGCTTGTTTGCATTGTCATAAGGTCGGTCATCTAAGCAAGGACCGTAGTGACCGAGCACCAGAAGAAGGAAATGTATTTGAGAGTGGAAACACTATTGCAGGTATCATGAGAATCAGGAACACTATGAGGAGAAAGGCATCTAATGAGAATGTTGAGTCAAGTAATGTTGTTGGTGAAACCTCATCCACTAGATTGGGTGACATCGGTACCTCCACCTAAGGTAATATAGGTATGTATGGGACTGACATTTCAAAATAATCATATTTTACATACAGTTCCTTATATATAATGAGCACATACCAAATTTGCATGAATAAAGATGCATTGTGGTTTAAATGTTATGAGCTAACAAGGTCACATAGTTGGTAAAAGTTAGACTGAGAAAATGGTTACTCATTGGTAATCACTATTCAAAGTTAACTGAGTATCAGTATCAACTGAGAAAAGAAATCATGTGTTAATTGAGCTGATGAAAATTTGCAATATTCATTAAGCTGATAGTTCTCACAAACCTAAAAGTAGGTCAAGCATTAATGACATAAAGTTTTGAGCGGGAATATGAAAAATTCTATAAACACACGATAGAGTAAGTTTATTTTTCACAAAGCAATTTTGGAGAGCAAAAATTTATCAAAGCTAGTTCGAGCAAAGAATCTTTCAAGCTAATTCTAAGCAGTTGCAGATCAAACCAAACACATTCCTCGACATATTCTGAGTAAGTTGAAACCCCTATTGAGTATATTCTTCATACTTATCGAAAACCTAGTTTGTTGAAATGGCATCTACTGTGAGAACTTCTAAAGTTGTAGAGGATGAATTCAATCTTATTATGTTAGCAAACTATAGTGAACCCAATTACAAGTCACACCCAGAAGTTGCATCGAAAATAGATTCAGCGGGTGCTTTTTTGAGCATCCCACCTAGGGTTTTATTCGTTGAAGACATCAAATCATACATTCACTACAAAATAGGAGAAATACGAGATTTCAACATGTATGTTGCATATCAGGCACTGTGTAGTGAAGGACTAAAGCTAAAACTAGAACATAAACAGATTGAAACACTTGGACTCACCAATACCCTAAATTTTTTGAAGAATTTAAAAAATGAGTGGATTAGGGTTGTGCTAAGCCGTTATCATGAGGGCACATTCTAGTTAGATAAACCGATCCAAGTGACAAAAAGAATGATTAATAGGGTTACAGGTTACCCTACTACTGACAAAGCCAAGGAATTTCGAAGTTCATCATGAGCTAATGTTGAGAAAAATACTGGCGTAGCATGGGACAGTAGAGCACTAAAAATTGCATCCATTATGGATCCAGAAGTTAAGTTTGCAGGGCATGTAATTGGCTATAAGTATTTCTAGTCGAGCAGAGTAAACAGTGTACCGTGTATTGCAGTAGATATGGCTTACAAAATGATAAAGAAGGGACATCAGATAGACCTTGCTGAGCTACAACTAAAATAGGTTGAAGAGAACATGAAAACCATCAGGTCACAAAAGTCTAATACTTGTAAGTTTGGCTCACTGTTAGTATGTTTGTTTTTATATCTTTAGAAATTCTTTCCTTCTGTAAGTCACACAAATTGGCCTACCGACACACCGATCATTTCAAAAAAAATTGATATAATGAAGGGTCTAGGAGATAATGTGAATAATGTTATGGATAGTTACTTTGAGGAGTTTAAGATTAACATGAATCTGAGAAGCAGGATTCCAAGTTCACTAGTCGAGAAGTATGAGATGGATATTTGTTTCCTAGTGGACACCGACCACACAATGATTAAAGTTGTAGAGTTGAGGAAAAAATGGCTAGCACCTATGGGATATGGAATGGATCATGATTTTGGTTTGAAATCAATCAAGGCATTCTTGGATTTACCGAAGGACAAGAAGGCCAAAAGGTTTGGAACCTTTGAAGAAGCAAAATCAAGAATAAAAATAGGTCTTGCCATCAGTAAAATAACTAGAAGAGAAAAGAAAATGAAGAAAGCCTTAACTAAGCAGTTTGGAGATGTATCTGACTCATTTGAGGAGTCACCTGTTGAACATGCAACCAAAGGTCACTTAATGTTGGCTGAAAAACCATATGATAGTGAGGAAACCAAGTTTAAAGAAGAATGAGACTCTATACCAGTTTCCCCCACTCTAGTTCCAAAGAAGAAGCAATTTCCAATGTAGATAGGTGCACGAACAAGGTCAACAACTGGAGCTTCACCTCAGAGAAAGGGAGCTGAGAAATTAATAAAACCTAAGGCAGCTACACTGACCAAAACTTATTCAAAAAGAAATACCAAGGTTGTAGCTGAGGCACTGAGGAAAAGGAGAAGATTGATAAGAGGTAAGGAAGACCTAGAGAATGAGGAACTTGATAATGAACAATTCAAGGTGGTTAGCAATAAGGTAAGATCAGTTGATGATATTTCTATAGACATAATTGAGAATGGAGATCTTGCAGATCTAGAACTCAGTTGGTTTGACAAAATGTCTACCAAGGACCAAAACAAAATTGAAGAAGCAATCATCCAAATGATGATACGCTTCAAATGATCTCCATTATAATTTGAACTATCACTGCCCAAAGCATTAGAAGAAAGAATTAATCAGAAGTGGTCCTATGCCTTGGACACTGAGAAGAAAATGAGGGAACGATCCCTAGGTCAGGCAACCCCACATTTAAGTCTTGCAAAAATTGATGAACATATGAACAACTACTATAAGAGATTCAAAGTAAAAAATTAGGCTATGCAAATTTTAGATGAAAATATGGCAGATGTTGATGAGACTTGTCATCTCATGTGGACTTTAATTTTTAAAGCTAGAGAGCAAGCTGAGAAAAATCCCTTTATGAATCTGTCTAAGAAGAGACAAAATTCAAAAGGTAAAGGTATTTACATTGATGATAATGTAGCAGAAAAGACAAAAGAATCAAGTGTATCATTTACCGAGGTGATTGATACAACTCTTGAAAAAGAAGGTATAAGCATTTCACAGGATTCACCAAATCCAATAGAGATCCAAGTTAAGGAGAAAAATGATAATGAGGTACTCATTGAAGACATAAAAAATGGTGATCTTGATGACAAGAATGAAGATGATGATGTAAACATTGCACCCAATAATACATAGGATGAAGGTCAAGTTACCGAGTGTGCATTTACATCATTTCTGGGTGAGCTTCCTATTCTTGTTGAAGTAGTTGAAATCTTATCACAGGAACAACTTGATGGCTCAGACCCTGAGCAACCACAAGATACAACAGGGGAACAAAGCACTGAAACACCTATAGAAGCAAATAAACTGAAGAGAAAGAGGCAGCAGAGGTAGAAACAAAGGATCAAGAGAATCCTATTGTAATCGAGGCCACTCCATCGGACACTACATCAGAGGCTCAAACATAGTCAACTGATACCAAGGTTATCGAGGAGCAGCAAAAGGTAGATACAATGTCAATCAGGTAGGTTACACCAAGTTCTTAGGTAAAAGACATTATTTTTATTGCAAAGAGCTCATCTCCAGAATCGAAGAAGAAGAAGAAAGGAAAAGGGTTGGTCACATTAGATGAAGTCATAGTTATACTCGATTGTGAGCGGAGGATCGTAAGCCCCAAGGAACTGAGAAAATATGGGGAGTTATGTACAAGAAAAGAAGCATAGGAGAAATTGAAACAAGAGTGCAAAAGCAAGGAAATATTAGAAAATGTAAGAGATATCTTACAACAGGTTGTACCTGAGGTACATGTAGTTGAGGATACTCTAATTATGGACCAACTTTCTACACTTGCTGAAGGAATCAATACCCCAGATGTCGATGTCGACAAGAGAATAGAAGAAAGGGCCGAATCAAAGATACAGGATAAACTTGTAGAAAGAATCAGCCAAGAAATGGAAATTAACAAGGTTAAGCTATTTGAGGTAATAACTAAAATTTAGGGTATTACTAAATTAATTTGTCAAATCTTGTTTAAGCTATGCACTATGGAAACCTTCACTGCTGAGATCAGTGAAAAGATTAAACAATTTGAAAATGAAATCAAAGCCAGTGCATATGCAGCTATAACCGAGCCACAAGATTTTGCAAAGCATATATTAAGAGTTCAAGAACTCAGGTGGTTGATAGATCTCAGGAAACAAGAAGAAAGAACTAGTGCTCAGGTCACTGAATTACAAATTGAGCTCCTACCCTACCAGAAAATTTTTGAGAAACACATTGTCAAAGAGGAGACACTTGTTGCAACACCAAAATTTTTTGTGTTGGATAACATCTTTGACATGCATGCATAAGTCGGTCTTAAGCACATTGTTCTCATCAACTTGAAAGAGGAATGGTAGAACCTCTTGGAATCATTAAAGAAAACCCATCAGCACATTTTTGATAAGCTGTAAGTATACTTTTTTGCATTTGGCATTATTATCAAAAAGGGGGATAACAATGTATATGCCAAATATGTAAATAGAAGTTAAGTATACTAAACATTACCGGAGCATGCACCGAGGGGGAGTATATAGAATTTTTTTGATAAGTATGTATGTATATGGCAGAGATATAATTTTTGAGACATAAGGTCTGTATACATTAAGGTTTTGATACTAATGCCAAAGGGGGAGATTGTTATCTCTATTTTAGCATTAAAGGTTGTCATTAGTATCAAAGACATCAATTGGTTACCTATGCTACTCTAGTCAGTAACTGCAAGCACTACAAGCTAGTCGGTTAAGTCTTCACACTGAGCACTAGGGCAGTTCTATTGAGCATCAGTGTACACTGATATTGAGTGGCTGTAAACACTGAGAACCACTGTAATCACTGAGAAGTATATATAATGTTTACTGAGGAAGATAGAAAATGATATAGTAATCAGAAATGGCACATCTATCTATGCAGATGATTACAATAGAATAAAAAAATGTTTTACCAAGATCAAGGATCATTTATTGTAAGATTCCATCGTTAATTGTGATGATGATCTTTTGTATTTTCTAGATCTAGGTTATTTTTGTACACCGTTGATCTTAGGGTTTTCTCTAAGATATTGTAACCTAAATTTTGTTAAGCGGTAAAGTAGTATTCTATATAAATGTAATTTCATATTATTTTCATATGTGTGAAGGAGTTGCTTGACAAGGAAATTAAGAACAAGAAGAGAAGTTCTTGAAGCATTAGCCAACTTCATGAACAATAGTCATCAGATAGAGAAAAATAGTATTCAGAGTTATTTGGATTGAATAGAATCAGACAAAGGCTACCGAGCAGTTTAGAGGAAAGATCTTTACAGGAAAAGGTGATATCTAATCAGTATTTCATAGATCTGTATCAGAGAAGTTGAGTTATCATTAGCAGATATTTACTTGTTATTTTCTAATCATTGTAACAGAGTAGACCTAACAGTCTTTTTGTAAATCTCTTAACTGAGTGCACACTCAAGTAGTGTTGCTAAAATCCTATCACTAGGTAGATCTAATCAATCTAACATGTTACTCCTAACAGGGTAAGAACATCAAAAGTGATCACCATTTGTAGCCCTAACAGGAAAACCTTTTCTATCTGCAGTAGTAAAGAATTTATGGGTGTCATCCCCCACCATAGTTTTTACCTTCTAACAAGGGTTTTTGTGTTACCAAAATACTTGTGTTATGTGTTGATTATCTTGTTGATTTCATGCTATTTACCTTTGATAGTTAAATGAATGAATGATGCATGCAATGTATACAATTATATTTGAAGGTTACTACTATTTCTTGTTTAAGGTTAGAAAGGTTTATGAGTTGAAAGTTTCTATGGGCACTGATTCACCCCTCCCCTCTCAGTACCCTATCTCTCCAATCCAACAACCCCACTATCTATATACCAAATACTCTCTGAGACTGGGTTAACCATACATGCTATGAGTGCAAAATCATCCTCTATTCTACTAGAGAGATCATCCACATTTGCTAAAGCTGCCACTTGCTTCAAGTACCATTCTTTTCATTCTTCTTCCTTTGTAGGAAATCGCTAACATAGTAGTTAAACTTGTGACAATTATAGAACTTGATTTAGACAAGTCCTTCTTCTTCTTCTTCTTCTTCTTCTCACTTTGTAGATTTGATCCTTTACTAGATCCCTTTTTGCTTTACCTTTTCCCGCTAGGAAAATTTTTTCCTATCCCACCTTACTTTTATGACTCTTATTGTTGGTTCCATTGACAAGACTTAGTCTAAGCTTCTCTTGAGTGAAGTCACTCCATATTCAATCCCAATTCTGTAAGGTGTCCCGTCCATTAATATATTGAACAAAGACATCCCAATGCTTAGTAAATCCATTTAGGACTATTCGTACTAGCTTGTCATCATCTATTTTATCTCCAACAATTGCTACCTCATCCTTGACAAGTCTAAACCTAGTGAGATAACTTGTAACATCTTCTTCCTTGTTCATTCAAGTATTCTTCAACTTTTTGTTGAGAATCAGCTTCAAATTTGTGGTAGCATTCTAGTTAGATTTAGAATGGTGTCCCACACCTTCTTTCTTATATCTAACTTAGTGATATGCAGAACTATACAGTCATAGATATTGTCAAGGATTAGCCTCCTCACATTGGCATCATCTTTCTAGTATGTTAAAAGTTGTGTTGGATTTGTAGGTATAGCTAGAACATCAGTCACATATTCCTTGATACCATTCTCTTCCAACAATAAATAAATTTTAGCTTTCCAAACACCAAAATTTAAGGCTCCATCCAATTTGTCCTAATCTCTTAAACCAATTGAGGTCATCTCAAAGGATAAAAGAAATAATAATTCTAAAGAGGCTGAACTAGGTTTTATAAACCCTCAATTTTTTTTCCTTTCCCTATGCTAAACATTTTCTACCCTTAGATCGGCTCTAATACCATGTGAAAATTATATTCCAACTACTGATTATTAATCTCCTAACATATATGATTATTTGACTATTGAAAATGCATTCACAACAAATATTGAAAAATAATACAATTGTAACTTCACAAATAAAATCTTAGATGTAAAATATGCAACGCAATGGACACGATATTTTTGGACAAATTGTCCCTAGAAAAACCTCGAAGGGAAAACCAATATTGTAGATGAGAAATTTATATTAAACTTTAGCAAATTAAGAGATGCATAAACTGTTTGTCTCTTACTCGCAGAGCTCCGATAATATTGTCCTCCGAATATTCTTCTCCCAATTTCTCCTACTGAGATTCCACTATTGTTGTTTCAAATCCTATCACCACACCCTTGCTATCATTGCAAAAATATTTTCTTACACTACAAATGCTTCTCAAGTGTGTCTTCTTCAAATGTGCAATAACCCCTTTTATACTACTCACATTGGAAACCAACAGCTAAGATCTAGTCTGAATCAACATCTAAGATAAATTAGACTTTAACAATCCATAACAAATTGGTTGCTACATGTCTCTAAAAGAATCAATTAATTAAATAAATAATTATTTTCACTCTAACCAAATGACAATTATTTACTAATTAGTTCAACTAGAAAAATAACTGTCCTAGCTACCCAACAAAAAACATAACCATTTTCAGACAAATGGAACTCAATATTAAATTACCAAGTGAAAGATGTGATTGGTTCAACTTTCCTTTATAATGCATTAAAAGATTGAGTTCTCAAAACTTGAGAGGACAAAAGTAAAGTGCCAATCCCCTATGGTAAAATTTAGGGTTCGTATCAAGTCAATTTAAATAAAAAGCTTCCAAATGATAGACCGTTACAAAGCCATATGCAAATTTGAATGCTAATTTTCCACTATCTAGAGGCAATTTCGCTGTGAACAACAAATAAAAATTTCCCTTCCATGAGAGCAGAAAAATACCTGAGGCAGATTCGATCTACCAGCTAGACGAAAGGTGGATGCTAGCCAAAGTTTTAAAAGGCAACATAAATCCAAATAGCCGCCAAAAAATTTTTAAAAATGAATTGCAAATCACAAGAAAAATGTCCCCAAAACCCAAGTTTGTGCCCTAATTTTAAATTTGGAATCTTATTTTGCCAATTACCTCTCAGGTTGCCGAAACATAAGCATCAAATTTAATGTTAAAATAGATGCAACAACAGAGATCGATATGACGTGGATCGACAGATGGACGCCAAAAGGTGAAATGTGTTTGCAGAATTATCAAATGACTACAAATCCATACTAAGCTACATTGAAATCGGCTAAATAACCATGATTTAGCTATATTGGGAGATTTCATGCCTTAACAGGTTAAAATAATGCGGATTTGATGGTCAAATATGTTTGAATGCAAAGGAACTTGTAAGTCGACTTCTGAATGGAATAAATTTGTAGATGAAGGTGACAAAAAAGAAAATAGAGGTTGATTGGATTAAAATAGAGGTCACAAGCTGAGCTTGGTATGTCGCAGTTGTCGTTAGGTATAAATTGTAGCTAAAACATGCCTATGTACAGATCAATATGTTAGAAAGGCTGACGATTATATCAATTTGATGCAAATGATGAGTCCAAACAGTAATTATTTTTCAGTTGAATAGGAAATCTCTACAAATTTCTGCAAATAACCATCAAAATCTCTGCTAATTATATTGAAATCTCCTGTCTCGATCAAAGTCATCAGACATTTTTACGTTGGAAACTTTTTTTAAAAATAGGGTTAGATGACTACTACAAAGCTCACTATTTATATCTGTTCCGTTGTCGTCTACTCCGGGTAGGATATCTGGCTTTCACCCAAACGACCCGGGTTCAAATCCCGGCAACGGGAAATGTTTTAATTTTTAACGTTTCAATCAATTGCGTATTTTCTTATAATATTAAGCAAATGAAGATGACGGAACTTTTCTGAAATATTATAACATGACAGTCTTTGTATTTTTGTAAGGAGATATGGACATCTGTTTCAAATCTCTGTTAAAACTTTAACCAGCATTCCTTTTTATTTCGTCCATCAATTTAGTTTTATAATATTGCTAGTTTGTATTTTGTCAATAGTGATTTATATTAAATATACGTTAGTGTGTTTCAATCATATTAAGTAGTTTACGTTTCAAAGATAATTTCAAAATGGAAACAGTGAGTTTGTTAAAATAAAATATAACTTTTGTTCACTAATCATTAAATTAAAATTTAATAATCAACAAATACTGTATAGTTAATGTAATTAGTCTCTATTTTATGTAGCTTCTTCTAAGGTTTTGAGGGATGCTTGCTAAATAAAATAAACAACAGAAAACTACACATTGATGAACATAAAGTCACAAGGAAAAATTTAATCATATTATACAGTACCAAACTCAAGATAATATCTAGAACATTGGCTAAATAAACTTCGCCAACATTTGCAACACATTATTTCAAATAATCTCAATGATTTTGTATCCATATTTAATATTAATGGTTACAAATATAAGTTAAACTATTTTATTGATTTATTGCATTTGAATTGTGAGGGTTTTGAGAAAAAAATGCATGAAGAATCTTTCATAACATATAATATTGGCTTAATTTTGTACTATGGATTGGGAAAGAGAATTTTCAATATTTAAACATCATCAATGATGTTAGAAAGTCCAAGCACTATTGATTATTAAAGAACATTTTTTTATATTAAAGATCGAGAGTTCAAAAAGAAAGATTACATCCAAAGAGGGGAGGCTAGGCCTCAACCCACCAATCGAAGAGTATTAGCTAGTAAAAAACCACTAAACAAGTGTTTAATACATAATTACAACATGTAACAGCATGAGGGGTCATCTAAAAAAGAAGAGAACACTCTAGTGAAGGACATCATCAAGATTTTCAATCCATGTGGTCCAGCCAAGAGAACCTTCCATCCAAACCACTTTCTTCTGCTCCAAAATCTAAGAGAACATATCTAGCTTATCAAATCTGAGACCATTATTGTCCCTAATGTCTTGTATCAGCTTCCCAAGCGCAGCATCAAAGGCCGTCTGATTGTCCACAATGGTAGCCCACTCGAAGCCATCCTTCATCTCATAGATGAACATAGACGCGTGTCCATCACGGAGAAACCTCAAAAACTTCTTACGCTCTAGATTCAAGACACAACAGACCTACGAAGCAATTTTGTAACGTGTGAGTTTTCTAAAATACCCAGTAAGAGTCCTATCAATGCCTTGGAATTTAGATTCATTTCTCAATTTCCAAATATACCAAAGGATGAAAGATGAAAGAATTTGCCAAAACAAGTTAGCATCTTTGTGGAGCCCATCAATAAAACCAGTAATGATATCAAGAGTGTAAACATGTGTAGTAATAGAAAAACTAAAGATAAGCCAAATCTCTCTAGCAAAATTACAATCAAAGAAAATGTGCTTCATAGTCTTAGACATTCTGCAAATAGGACAAGTATCAAGGGCGGCTTGGTTATTCCTAATAGGCAATCTATCAAGGAGGAGCTGCCACTTGAAACATTTAATCTTAGGCGGGATGGGAGACTTCCACAGGTTATCAAAGATTTTTTGCCAATCAAGAGAGTTGGTGGTACTATACCACACTTTGTTGATATGATCAGTCACAAATGTATCATGGTTAAGAAATTTATAGATATCTTTAGCTTTAACATTGGTAAGGAGGGAACCATCTTTCCATCTAAAGGTGAGGTAATGATGGTAATCAACATCAGTATCCCTAGGGAGTTTAAGGGTAGCACGGGCCATTTTAATCAGATTGTAAGTTCTTTTGTGAGAAGCAGGGAGATTATAGTCCCAGGATAGATTTTCCTAGCTGATAAGTTTGTTATGTTCCATAATATCCATGATGCATTTAATGCCTTTGTCAGCCCAGAGTCTAGCAGAGCACCCTTTCGTAAGGGAAAGGGGCTTATCCAAGTGGAGAAGATTCCACCAAATAGAAGGTTCTCCTTGTAGGGTGTGATTATAATCAAAATTAGAATTGGTAATGAAACCACACACATTTTCCCAAGCTTTCCAAATGGATCTGAAAACCCAAGTGCCTTGAATAGACACTGGAAACCTACCAGCAACCAAGTCACAAAAGGGGAGGCCTTTCCATGACTTGGCAACTTTAGGAACGCCATTTTGAATATTATTTCTGATAAGAACCTTCCAAGGCTCATCACCTTCAAGATCTTGGAAGATCCATTTGGAGGCAAGGGACATTCCCTAAAGTCTAAGATCTTTTAGCCCAAGGCCACCAAGTTTTTTCTCTAAGTGACACCAATCCCACTTAACCGCATGGGTTTTTTTATTTCCTTTACCATCCGAGCATAGGAAATGATGAATGGCCTTTTGAATTTCAAAAATTTGATAGTTGCTAAACATCCAAGCAAAGGAGTAGTAAATGTTGTAGGAAGACAAGATTTTCTGACAAACCTGGACTCTTCCCGCAAGGGAAAGAAATTTGTTGTTCCATTTGTTAAGCTTTTTGACAATCTTTTCCTTGACCCAAAGCCACATATCCTTAAGAGAAGGGGCCATAGAAAAAGGTATACCAAGGTATCTAACAATCTTATTAGGCCCCCCCTAGGTATACCCAAAATAACCAAGCCAATCAGGAGGTTTCTCTTTCCATCCCAGCATAGCAGATTTGGAGGTGGAGATTCAAGCCTCTAAAGCTTTGCCAAAGAGCTCAAGCTTCTAATTGAGACACTGAATATTATGTTGCGAGAGATCCAAAAAAAAGGGAGGTATCATTGACAAATTGTATATTAAGAAGCTCAGAATCATCAGGCAAAGTAATGCCCTGGACTCTAGGAGAAATGGTATCATCTCTAAGGAGGTAAAATAAAGCATTTGAAGCAATGACAAAGAGGGTAGGAGCAAGAGGACAACCCTGCCTAATCGATTGAGATAAAAGGATGGGTTGGGAAAGAGTCACATTGACATCAACCAAGGCAGAGGCATATTTGAGAAGGATTTGGACATATTTGAAAAATAAGTCAAGAAAGCCAAAAGCCTTAAGCATCATAAGGATAAAGTCCCATTCAACCATGTCATACACCTTCTCAAAATCAAGAAGAAGCATGGCAGCATCCTATTTAGAGGTGTTGGCCCATTCCATGGCATCCCAACTAGTAACAAGGTTCTCAAGAATATACCTGCCTTTAATAAATCTGGTCTAGGTAGCACAATAGAACTTGGGGAGAATTTTTTCAAGGTGAGAAGTCAGGACCTTGGCAAGGATTTTGTAAGAAATGTTGAGAAGAGTAATAGGGTGCCAATTTTTTACAAGATCTCTATCACCATCTTTAGGTATAAGGTTGATAATGTTGGTGTTAATAGAGCTCCCCAAAGTACCATTATTGAAGGCTTCCATGTAAAGATCATGAAGATCATTAGTAATCCAGTCAATGTTAGTTTTATAAAATTTGGCAGGGAGCCCATCCGGGCCAGGGGCTTTATTGTCCTTGAGCTTACGAATGGCATCAGAGATTTCTTGAGGGGAAACCATATTCTAGAGGACAAGGGAATCACTGTCAGTTATCATCTAGGGATGAGGTCAATGCATCTGTTTCTAGTATCTTTCAAGGTCTCAGTATCTTCAGTGGTAAATAGGGTCCCGTAGAACATCTCAAAGGCATTGGTAATGTCATGCAGGGTGAGGAGTTCCTTGTCATCGATAACAATTCTGTCAATTCTTTTTTTGATTTGTTTATGCTTAAGGAGATTAAAAAAAAGTTTTGAACCTTTATCACCATACTGAAGCCAATGATTGTGGGCCCTAATAAAGGTGCCTCTAATTTTGATTTTCTGATGTTTCCTAAGGGAGTCCCTAGCCAAAGAAACCTTCTCACCAAGGATAGGGGAGTGGAGCTAACACTGGATACTAGTTTCAAGCAAGTGGAGATGGTCAGAAAGTAGGGTCTCCACACGCCTATAGTCTTTGGCTTTCTTTTGACCAAAATTTTTAAAAAATTTATGCCAAGAGGAAACATTAAGACTCCATCTACTAGTTTGAGAGAGGGTCTTGTTCTGCAAGTTTAGCAGTCTAACCATCTTAATGGCAATAAGAACATCTTGATCACCAAGAAGGGAAGTATTAAGAATAAATTTATGACTGGACTGGGAGGTGGCCAAAATGGAGTTTCTAATATTCACAATACTAAAATGGGGTAGTGATCTAACAGAGTAGCAGGGATAGTAGCAACAGAGATATTATATTGGTTAGGGGAGAAAGAGAAAAAGCCACTGTTAGCATAAAATCTATCAAGTCTAGAGTAGATATGATTAGGTCCTTGCTAGAAATTGCACCAAGTATACTAGAGGGCCGTAGTTTCAGATTTGAAACCTTCAAGAGGGTCAAATAACTGGAATTGTTGCTTAAATTTATCCCAATGAACTTTCTCAGAGCCTTTCCATTCAAAGGGAGAACCTCCAATTTTATCATCAGAATACTCAATCATATTGAAATCTCCACCAACAAGCCACAGAATATTCGGTAGGATAGTCATCCAATCCCATAGGAGAATTCTTTCATTATAATCATTAGGGGCATAAAGAGAATAGATACAAAATGGGGAGCCATTAATAATTAGAGTGGCTCAAGCCACCCTATTATAGGGCGAGACACCTGAAGCAATAATGTAACTAGTCCATTTAGGGCTAATAAGGAGGGAAACTCCACCTTTCCCTTTAGGATGCAAAGTAACAATTTTAAAAGCATCTTTCCAAATACAATTAAGGGCATTATCAAGAGTGAAACCAACATCTTTAATTTCTTGCAACATCATAAAATCAATATTAGAATGACAATTCATAAACCTCTTAACAATAAACTTATGATCCGGAGACTTGAGGCCTCTCACATTCCAAGATATAAACTTCATGGAGAAATATGGTTAAGGGAGCTAGTAGGGAGACCAAAGAGATCTCCATTCTTCTTTTTGTTCTTAGAACCAAGGGGTCTTCCTTTCTTCTTAGAAGCAGATGAATTTTTCATAAAATCTTCCTCATCACTACCACTAGCAAGGTCAATATTAGATCCCTGCTTATCATCAATGAGATACTCCAAAGGCTGAGAATTCATGGGAACAGAGCCAAAGGGTTAGGGTTAGCATAAATAACTTCAATGACCAAACTATCCTCAATTTCATTGAGCGAGGAGGAGGAGGGATTAGGGGATGGTTCCTCCAAAGGAACCCCCGAAGAGGGAGTGGGGTCAAGATTCATAATCGAACCAGATATATCCCTTTTGCTGTCATTCATGGTAATGTCAGTGTCCTTATTAAGTTCAACTTTATTCGGGTTATTTCCAGAGGACCAGCTTCAATCATGAGCGGGCTAGTATTAAGAATCTCAAATCAATTAGATTTGGGGTTGCGAATTTGTTCCAAAGCAAGTTGTAGAGCATTTTTCTAATGATGCTTCCTATGCAAAACCATTTGGAAGTCATCAGAGGTTGGTGATTTGAGAGCTGAAAAATCAAAAGGGTTTGAAACTTTTTTAGGGACTTTAGGTGGGAAAAAGTCCATGGAGTGCGTAGTCTATCTTGAGTTAGAGCTAGAGGCTGAGGAAAAGGTGGGATTGCTACTGTTGTCCTTAGGACCAGCTAATTCTGAAGACAATTTGAGGTTATCATTAGAGGCAGTAGGTTGTGTCTTAGTCAAAGAAGGTTCAGCACTGGTAGGGTTTCCTAGGGCCTCAGTTGAACTAGGTTTCCTGTGATTGGCAATTATTAGGCAGTTCTTTCAAAGATGACCTTCTCTCTTGCAGAGAAAATAAGCATTTAGACCACCTAGGATCTCAACTAAGTAGATATAGACTTCTCCACAAATATTAAGATTTAGGCATTGGGGGATATCAATGCCAGGTTTAATGGAGATCAAAACCCTAGCATCAAGGTTAGAAACTAGACGCGTAGTCTCATCTATCTGAATAATTTTCCCATACTCATCTAGCAATTGTGGTAAAAATTTCTAGAGAAAGGGGGTGACATCCTTAATTATGACCCACCTAGGGGAAGAAAGAGCAAGAACTTCTTCGTTAACCACTTCTTGCGACAATGCTAGGGCACAGAATGAGGTTTTCCAATAGTCCAGTAATGGCGCTTAAGGGCTTCAAGCTAATACTCATGATTGCTAGAATAGATGATGTACAATCCACGTTGAATTTGCCTCCAAAAGGAGATCTTCAAACCAAGTTTTAAGGTCCATAAACTATGAAACCAATCATCCATGAATTTTCATGGTGGGCATTTTTCCACATCAATAGAAGAAAAGAAGATAGCAGTGCTGCTTAACCTAGTTTTTTCCAAAGCAATTTCAACTATCATTTCATCATTTGGGGAAATGAAGAAATCTCCCAAGGCAGTGATAGGGCTCTTACCTCCGGCATTGGATCGTTCACATGGAGGAGTTGACACAAATCTCGCAGCAGGGGAGACTGTTTCAGCAAATGACTTTTTTGAAGAGGAATGAACTGTGGGATTAGGGCTAGGGTTACTTAAAGGAATGGCTACCAACTCAGGCTCCATTAAAAGCTGAGTACAAGCCACATACGCAGTTGGACAGGGAAGTAAATGCACTCGACAGTCGAAGATAGCTAGCACACAACTAAGGAAAAAGAAAAGCATAAACAACATAAGGCAGAGGAGAGAGGAGAAAACCGCGTGGAGGAGAATGAACTCCTCCACGTCACTGAGGTAGCATCCAAGTTCCCAGGTTTCTCTCCTAACTCAAATATCTTAAAGAACATTTTGAAAATAGAAACATCATCAAATATATTAGAAAGTCAAGGCTGGATTTGGATACATTTGATGTATTTATGAGAGTATCTTTAAATATATTAATACATCAATAAAATGTCTTGACCTTTTGCATAATTTGTTTTTATTTATTTTATATTTCATATCTCAATTTCAAGTTAACAAAATAAAGTAGTTTCTTTCTTTTATATTAGATTATTATATTTTAAGTGACATTTTAAAATAAAATATATATTTTTTATTAAAAGCAATTACTTCATTTCAATTGTATATAATAATATATTTTAAAATAATAATTAGATTATCTACACTACTTTAAAAAAATCATATTTAAAATACATAATTAATAAAATTGATACATTATTTTTTAAAATATATATAATTAATAAAATCGATACATTAGTTTTTTTTAACCATTAATCTTTTCCTTTAAACTTCAAATGAAAGACATTAAAATGACCATCCCCTAATCAAATTTTTATAGGACACAGAGCAGTTAAAATAAAATAAAATAACTCAGCTATACAAACTTTATTTTTTTTATTAAATGCAGTACTGCAACAAAACAGAGATTGCCGCGAAATGAAGCCAACAAGAGAACATAAGAGCTGAAAAGCGTTATTAGTTCCTGCCTACGATAGGTATACTACTGCATTCAGTTCATTCTCAAAACAAATATAATTGACCAATCATGTTTGCAAATTTTTGGACTATTTATATTTTGTAAAGTTTGATCATTTTAATGTATTTGAGGAATTTAAATAATATGATTTATTGAGAATTTAATTGGCTGTGAGCAAAAGAGGCAATGAAGAAAATAATAATTATTTCAAAAAAATCCAAAAATTTGAACGATAGCTGTAAGCACATGTGTAATTAAACACTGAGTATAGATGACAGTTGCCACATGGAATAATAGGGCAGAACAGATGACAGTTGCCTTGGCACGTGTTGTATGCATGGGTAGGGATTCTAGATGTCTAGATTATCTTATTGACACCTTAACATTCCTCTAGCCTAGGTTCAAGATTTCAGCTTTATACTTCAATACAAGTTCATTCCAATTCTTGTTGCATCGTGATCTTCATCATTTATGGTTTAGTGCTTCTTCCAGGATATTATTGCAGAAGCAGCATTTGAGGCGCCCTCACATAAAAACTCAAGTAAGTTTTCTTCATCAGTCAATTTACATAATTCTTTGGACAACCACTATAGAAGAGTAAGTCACATGGAATTAAGAAATCTGTAGAGTTTTCAACTTTTGGGACATATTTATTTCTTCTTCTCTGCATTTGATTATTCGTACCTCTTACAAAAAGCATGATTTTTGCTTCAGTTGCAAGAATATTTTCAGTGTGGCATAGTGGTGAGTAGAACAATAGTAGGAGTGGCTATAGAATTTTTTTTTGTTGAAATAAAATTCAAAGGACAGAAAGGCAAGAGAATAAGATTCTTCCTGAGCCTTTGAAACAGAGGGGGCCACTACAACCAGAAAGTTAATTGTCTCTTGACTGCTTGACTTACTAAGTAGAATCATAAGTCTGAATCAATTTGGAGGAATAGAAGCTGGTGGTTAGTCTATTGTGTGCACAATACTGATATCCACATAAAAATGGATATAATCTCCATGCACAAAACTGTTAAGGACAATAAATCACAATCACTGACAATGCATTCAATAAAGATTATAAATTCAACATTCTGAAGACCAACTACAAATCAAACTTTAAATCCATCAAAGCGCCACTTTAGAGAATTCAAAAATTTATAGCCAAGCAAGAACAAGGATTAGCATCTTAACAAGTTAACATTGTGCCTCACTTTTGCACTTGCTTGAAGCATAAAATAGAAATAAAAAAGAAAGAATTTGTAGATTTTGTTAATTCGCAACCAAAATGAATCTAGAGATCCATGTCCAGTTTGCATTTCTTCCTAGTGAAAGTCATTGCAATCATCCCATTCAGTGGTGTAGAGAATGGGCACCTCACTTTCAACTTATAATGACGTGTTTCAAAACTGGCCACGTTGAAATGAACCCTACATCGCAATTTGACTTCCATATCATCCAAATCCCCTTTATTCAATGACTCCAATGACATAGCAAAAGTGAAAACGGGAAGGAGGACAATGGTATTCTTGTGACCTTGATAAAATGTGTCCAGCCCTGTGTCTGAAATACTCTGTGCTATAAAAAAGGGCGTTGCAAATGCATAGAAATGAGTACACTATAAATCTTTAAACTTAGAAACTTATTGAGTATTCATAAAATACGTGGCCTCGTAGTTGTGCTAAACAAATTTAACTACTTTCTCTCTCAAAACTGAAGTTGATATTAAAGCAATACAAGAAAGAATGGAACAGAGAAAATAATGTTATAATTATGTCTTTGCTGAGATTATTACTTTCAAGGAGTAAGGTTGCTGGACCACACGAAAACATGAAACCCAAAACATATGGCTCTCTTCTTAATTGAAGAGATTATGTCATACTTGTGAATTAAAAAGGGCCTCTCATTGAGAACTCTAATAACACAAGAATTAAGCAATTCGGGTAAATATACCTCGAAGAATTTCTTATGGCCTATTTTTTGTCAATTGGAACAAATTTCTTAAAAACTAAATAAATTAACTAGTAAAAATTTACAGATAGTATTCCCCAAACTTTCCTATAATATGTGCATGGACTTGTCAGATTCTTCAAAATAAAAATGTATTGGTGATAGTAATCTACAATTCCCTTCGAGAATTTCTAGTGTGGTGCAATGTCTATCGAAATAGTATGCACCTTAAAACTCATGAATTGAATAAGGGCTGTAGTACTAGACATTTGTTATATTGAAAAAGGCACCTGTGCACCTTATTTACTTCCACATAATGTTTACATGCATGACGCCAAAAAACCCGGTTGCATCCTTTGTGAATGAGATTTGGCTAGGTGCATAACTACAATGCATTTTTTTCATACATCTGTCACCATACCTCACTAATCGCATAGTCTGTTTCCTCGTAATTCTGAAAACAAGCCCCTCACCACATGTAGCTGCAAATGAAAGCCAATAAGATGAGGATAAAAAAAAGCAAATTAATATGGAAAATGTTATAGAAAACTTTGGTTTCACGCCCAAAAATCAATAAATTTGTACGCGAACTACAGAAGACAGGTGTAAGCCACATGGAATAATAGGACAGAACATATGGCAGTTGCCTTGGCACGTTTTCTATGCATGCATAGGGATTCTCAAAGTTTAAATTATCTTATTGACACCTTACTGACATTCCTCTGCCTAAGTTCAAGGTTTCAGCTTTATACTTCTACGCTATGAAAATCTTACGTCTATTAAAGCTGAGAATGGTAGAACATATTTTAATGCAAATATTTAAAAAATAGTTGTTTCCTAAAATATTTTTTTGTGCCCTAAGGACTAGAAATGCAATGGAAAAGCTTATGTTGCATACCGTGACTACATCCATTGCCTAAAAAAGTCAGACCATTTTCAACTTACAAGCCAATCCAGTACACCAGGGAATAGGTTAATTGTTAATGAGTGAAAATCATTCTTGATATACATTCTATGTAATGGCTTTAAGTAAAAAAATTGTGTTAATGAGTGAAAATCATTCTTGATATACATTCTATGTGGTGAATCTCTTAGTATATCTGGGAAGATCCATATTCTTTGTGTTTTATGGTTAAGGTGCCAATTCGGGTATGAAATACAGATTTAGGTATGTGGGTACAACAAGTGTTTTTCCCCTTGGGTATGGGCACGAGTATGTCCACACAGACAGACACATATAAAATAATTTTTAAAAAGAAAATTATTATATATAATTATATTATGTAAATTTATATGTAATAATGTATAAATAAATATTAAATATATGTTTTTATACATAATATTTTTTAGGTAATATTCATTTGAAAAATTATAATATTTTTTAGAAAACTATTTCTAATATAGAATAAAAATAAAAATATCATTTTAAAAATAAATAGTAAAAAAATGTTTTAAAAACCATTACAATATAAAATATAATAATTTATATGATAGTAAATAAATTATTAAATAGGGGAAAAAATAGGGGTCATTGGGCGAGTTTTGTTTTTTTCTTGGGTTTGGCTATGTGGTGGGTGGATTGGGGGTGATTTATTGGATGGGCCAGGGATGATCAATTTGCTGATTGGGACAGGGATGACTGATTTGCTGACATGAACCAAGGACAATTTCTGACTTACACCTGTACTAATCCTGAACCTGGTATCTTATTATTTTCAATTAAACATACTTACAACACCGTTGGGCAGCCATCAAAATTATAAAAGGGGATTAAGAATATATAAAAGTTCCGCACTTTGTCAAAAATAAATAAAAATTTAGATTTGCGAAGTACTGATTTTTTAATAATTTTTTTTGTAGTTTTCTATTATAAAATATGCAGATCATAAAGAACAAAAATTGAAAATTTCACCAAAATCTATAACTTTAGAATACCAAAATTACCTGTTCCCCAATGTATCTTTAACACCTGAATTGCAAGAAGCAAAGGATTAATCTCATAATTATAAAAAAAATGTGTTCTTAACAGTGAAAAGTTTATCTCCAATGGTAATAAATCATCAATTACAGAAATAACACATACAGATTTAGTTTATTTGCAGAAATGAAGCAGCTAAAATTTAAGAAAATCCATGAAACACTCAAGCCATGTCCAATCTCTGAGCCGGGGGAAAACCTTAAAACTCATTTGAAACCCATGTTTACCTTTTTCAAAATTCAAATATGATTGTCACTTTTGTCATGAGTCGATTAAAATTGAGTTAGGCAATATGTTGTTATATTCTTATTTTTTAGATCTTTAATATATTTTTTAATTATTTATCATTTTATTTTAATTAATGTTGTAAAAGAATTTAATTTTATATATAAATTATAGAAACATCTGTGTAATTGATAATTGTTTTTTAATTTCTAGAAATTGATATATAAGTATTATTTTTTATGACAAATTGACAATTTTTAAAGAAATAGATATTAAAGAAAAAAAGAGAAAATAAATAAGTTATATAATAAAACATCATTAATTGGTAGGATGAGTCAAAATTCATAGTACTAATTGTGACCATGACTTGAATGCATACACAATAAATTTCAAAGTACTTCAATTAAAAAAAGATGTTATTTCTCACTTAACATTATACAAATTTTAAAATACTTGATATAACATTTACTCTTTATTCATATAACTAAACACCTATTTTCTACTTTTGATCCTCTATTTTCAAACTAGAAACAAAAATATTGAAATCTAGCTCATAATTAATTAAGGAAGTTACATACATGAAAACTTTAAGTTGAAAAAATAGTCAATACATGAAAACTTTAAGCTGAAAAAATAGTCAATAAAGAGTATCTTGCACTTTTTTAAAAAAAAAAAATCAATTACAATCTTTAATCTTCTCAACTAGTTCAAGTTTCATACATATCTTCATTACTTCACTTATTTTTTCTAGTAGGTAGGAAAAATGATCACAATCTTTCAACATTTTACTCTTACTTTGTTTCAAAAATAAATTGATCACAATCTTTCATTTTCTTCATATTTGATCAAAGTTCAATGTCAACAAATATTTTATGTAACTCTCTTATCATATTAATTTTTTCTTTTCCTTCAAATTATTAGTCTAAATTTAATTTTCTTTTGATTTTGACTATGACATTTTTTTCAATACCAAAAAAAAAATACCTCTTTCAGATCATATGCCCAAATTTGGCTGTGCGTAGTACTCTCAAATAAAGTATAATAATTAAGCTCTGCTTAAAATTTCCCATTGTATGCATTTCAGTCCTCTTGAAACTTTTACTTCAACACAGATAGAAGGCAATCACACTCATTCCATAACTTAAAAGCTTTTTGTGTATATGTGAAGATCAATATTCCTTGTGTCCTATAGTAATTATTTTTCATGTTTAAAGGCCACAATAGTTCCCAATATCATTCTAGTAATTGATTAGAATTTGAGGTGATGAGTAATTTTCTTGTTTGAATCTGACGTTTGTTAGAATTACGCCTATTTGAGGTGCATGGTTTCGGGCGAGCAAAAATATCATTGACATGTAGGTGGTAATGTTTTTTTTGTTTAGTTAATACTTATTCACTTTTTCTTTCTTTTTATAATAGTTATATTATAGCATATAATTGTGAGTTCTATCATATATATTACATTAAAATTTTAATAATATTGTTATTTAACTTTTTAAATTCTAAAAAGTAAATGTTTACTAAATATGATTATTTTGATAACAGAACCTCTAAAATTTCTATATACTAATAAAATTTCCTATTGTTTAATATTTTATATAATATATATTTTGTATGATTATATACGAGTAAAAGAGGACAAATGTCATTAATGCATTTAATAGGAGCACCTTTTTCACAAATTTTGATTTGGAAAATTATTTTTTAATTGCAATTCAATGGTAAGTTGGGTCTTTCAATACTTCTTGATCTATTATTTTTTAATTGCAATTCAATGTCTCAAGTTAGTTAGAAAGGGTAGAGACACCCATTTCAAAATTGATTTTGATGTTATGAAGTAGAAGGAACCTGCATAAATTAGCAGTAACATGATAGAAATGGTAAATTGACAGGACAACAAGTGATGATTCAGTCAACCGTATGTGACTGAAGCTGGTAATGCATTGGCGATGAAGTTATTCATGGCTCCTAATGACAATGACAATGCATGTGATGACTCGAAGCCATTAAAGAATGTTGAAGATGTCCAAATCTTTAAGAAGGATACCACACTACGTGGGACTAGAACCTTCCACGTTCCACTGTCTGCATTGAAAGAATAGGTGAATACAGTTAAAAATGCCAAGGTAAAACAAACCCACTTCTCTAAGTAGCATTCCTAGTTCTTTTTTTAATCATTGATCCAAATATGTCTGAAAATGTGTCAAGAAGGTAGTAACCAAATGTTAGAAAAGGTAAACGAAAATACTCATCGTAGTACCTAGATGTTAGAAAGGGTAAAAGAAATTACTCATAGCCATACCCAGATGTTAGCATTCAGTCAATTTGCAGAGGAAGCCATGTTGTGCGGTAGGGAGTTTGTTGTACTTGAAATACGACAAGCCATCAAGGATCAAATTTATGTAAGAATTCATACCCAATTTCATTTTGGTTTCTTTATCTTTATAGAAATAGATTGCTATAAATTTTTCAATAAATATTTCCTTAGCTGTATATTGTCCAAAAACCTCCTCTTGTAAACAAACACATTTTATGTCATGTCAATTTCTTCATGAAATAAAATCATCAAAATTCCTTTCAACTATCTAAAATTAAATAGACAGAGACATCAAAGATCCAAACAAAGTTTAAAAATTTGGAGCATGCAGCTTAGGAGAGCGCCACTTGCAAACACCATTCACTTCTTTCTTTGCATCCAAAACTTGCCACCGTGTCAACTCGTCAACACAGATGAAACCCTAATCGTCAACTGCCCAACCCACTAATTAGCTTTTTGGGTTCATGCACCTTCTCCTACCTCTTGCTTGAATATTTACACCTTCTATTGTTGGCAACTGTCACATGTAATTTTTAGCAATTATACAGATTGAAGTTTGACAAAATCTAGATAGTGGAGCATTCTCTTGTCTCGAAAGCTACGTGCCAAAAAAATGAACCATTGATTCAAGCTATGACTGCACCAGCTCCTGCAAAAGAGCTTGCAGAATGTGCTACTCAAAATTCTAATCTGTTATTGGTTGAAGGTAGATAGATTAATCACTATTTAAAGACCGTTGCCCCCACCATTCAGAAAATTAGATGAAATAATCAAATAATATTAAATTTTAAAATATTGAAAAGAATAACTTTGGTTTAGAAGATTATAGAATTTCCTGAATAGGTTTCTAGACAAATATTATTATCATTTTAGGCTTGGCCTTATGTTGCATGTTTCTTTGGACGAATTAAAATATAAAATATGTAAATTACCATTTATATGTATAATAAATTAATATATTATAATTTATTAATGTATTATAATTGAACAATATATTTAATTATGACTGAAGATATTAATATGAATTCAATAAATATCCTTATAAGAATTTTAATTTCTTAATATTTATTTCTTAATATTTATAACGTTATGTATTGTAATTTTTATTAAATTTATATCTATTAATTTTTATTTTTATTAAGATTATATTTGTGAATTTTATTTTTTATTTCTAACTTTATAATTAAAATATTTTTAAAATATTGTTTTAATTTATAATTTAGTTTAAGTTATTAATTTTTAGTTTTACAATTTTAAGTTGTAAATATTGTGATTAAAATATATAACATAAATAATATTTATATGTTTGTCGTAATAAATTTAATTTAAAATATTTTTAATTTAAAATTATATGTAAAACAATTAATTATATAAGACTAATTTTATAAAATCTTAATAATTTAGATAAATCATTTTATATGATATTAAAAAATAAATATTATAGTTTATTAATTCAGAGTACCTATTACATACGAAAATACAATTACTAGTTATTATTTCAGTTACGAAAACATGTATTTACAAACGGGAGCTCATGGAAACCAAAAGCATTATTTAAAGTTTAAACCCGAGTTCAAGAAGCTCAAAGGTTTTTATTAACTATATATAGTATAGTAGCTCACGTAACCACAATCTATTATCTCAGACAGAGTATTTAAGAGACGAGCTGTATTGAGCCTCCTCGTCATAGAATTTAGATCACAGCATCACTCCTGCATATTTGGACGACTTCTTTATCTGAGGCAGCACATTCGACTTCATCGTACCCGCGGGAATGAAGCCACTGCTTGCAGCGCTCCTGGAAGCAGGAAGCCCCAGAAAGAAACTCGTGGTTTTCGGTACAGAAGTTGTCCACTTCTTCCACGCGCTCACCAGACTGGAAGCGTTTCCATCAGCATATTGGCAAGCGGCGTTGTTGTAGAACTGAATCCAAACGTTGTCAAACAGCCCCGTCTTCAACGCCTTTCCAAGAGAGGTGTCAGGAAAAGGACACTGCGGGGCGGCGCTGAGGAACACTTTTTTTTCGCCACGAGAAGAAAGCGCGGACACCGCCTTGGCCAGATCTTCCCAGTGCCGAGTCGTTTCTTCGATGTCGAAGTCGATTCCGTCTAAGACAGCATCACCCAAAGGCCTCGAAGCAGAGTTGCCGCCCAGGAAATTGTTCCACAGATAATTTGCAACGTTCTGTGCATCTTGAGCAGAGGCGATGGAATAGCTTCCGGCGCCTCCTCCCAAGGACAGAAACACTTTTACGTTCCTCTGCTGGCATGATTTTATGTCGGCGCTCAGCTTTTTGCAGGCACCAGACGAGGGCTCGCAGTGGTCCGCCAGATTCAGCTGCGGTGTGCGGCCGTTTCCAAACATGGAGAGAAATGCGAGAATGACGTGTTTGAAATTACCGGTAGCGCAGGTTTGGGAAAGAGAGGCTTCGTTGCCGTTTTGGCCCCAGTATATGGCTATGCTTCCCGCCGCAGAGGCCCTCCATACGATACATGTGGCCAGAACGAGGACAACTACTTTAGCTCTCAGATTTATCTCCATTATGCTTGAAATGTGTTTGTTCAATGTTTCATCTGCATTGTAATTATATATGTAATTTGTTTTGTGTGTGTTTGAATTCTGGGTAGTGGATAAGAATACCTTTTCTGGAGTAAGCCGCCTCTGTACTCCACTGAGCATCGTGTTAGCGCACTTATGAGGTGTCTCTCGATGAATTGAAGAGAGCTTTGGCGATGATATTTTGTGTCTGTAGCAAATGCACAGGAACCTCAACCTTCAAAATATCAAGGATGGAATATTCGATCAAGGTGGTGAGAAGCGGCCGATGAGGACATACGACAAACCTGAGGAAGGTCCGATTTATAGATCCAACGAAAATATATACAAAAAGATCTTGCATTATAAAATGATTTATTTCAATGAAAATTTTTCAATGGCACCGACTAAATAGAAAAAGGGTAGTTTCCAAGGTCATGCTCAATTTAATCATATTCACCGTCCATTGTTAACTATGATTAAATTGATTTAGAGTACTTTGGGTTATGCTAAATTTAATTGTATTGTTTTTATTTATTTTTTCTGTGTATAGTTCTTTCAATTTACAAAAATTGTAAATGAATTTTAAAAAATGGTTTGCATGGATTGCTTGTAGGGTTTTCACAATCTATAACAGTATTCTTTTTGTTTTTGGATCTTGATTGTGTGTGCCAAATTTATGAGTGAGAGAGCTCCAAAGATCTATAATTTTTTTCATTTCCTTGGAGCTCTCTCGGCACAAACATTTGGCACACAATCAAGATCCCGAAGCAAAAAGAATATGGTTAGCATGGAGTTATTATATCAAATAGCTAAAACAGTTTCATGAATGATGCCTCCAATAAAAAGTTATTTTATTTAATTATATGTTAGCATTGTGATTAATTAAAATGCTTTTAGTACAAGTATATCATGTTTTATATCATGACATTAGATTTGCCTTTTCTAATAGTAAGATATTCTGATTTGAAATGATGCTAAAGGCAATAATTTTTTTTTTGTAAAAATAAAATGAAAAAACATAATATATACGATCTTCAATCTACACTAACGAGCATATATGAAAACTTTTACAAATGAAAAAATATATATAGTTCCTCTTTTATGGCTCATTTAGGCCGATTAATAAAATGATAGATGTTAAATTGATGTGGATCAAATTAGGTAATGTTCAATAGAAAGTGCAATCATGTTATAAGTATTGGTAAATTAAAATATGATTTATTTACTTTGTGACTAAAGAACGATTGGTATTTGCTAAATACAATGGAATATATATGTCTTGGAATATAGGAATGCTCTGTACAATTGTGTAAATCAGTTAAAATTTGTACACTCCATTTTTTATCTATGGTGTTTAAACTTTGTGTTTTTTGTTCTATATCACACAAGCAAACTCACCCAATGTATGTGAATTTGACCTATAATCTCTAAATTCTACCATGTGAGCTCTTCAAAATAGAGTCCTATATAGTTGTTTTATCCTTAACTCAAATTTTTTTATTTCAAACTAATAGTATGTACTTTTTTTAATAAATACTAAGTTTTAAACTTGTACATGGATTCTCGAATGATTTCAAAGTGATTTATGTTTAGTAGAATATATGTGTGATGTTATATGACAAATTGTGAATGATAGTATCATCTATATAGTTCAAAATAATGAATGTATCTTTACACATAAAAGAACACCATACTATTAATAATTGTCCAAATTTATCATGTAAATAAAGAGGCTAGATAAATAAAAGTATCAATTTTTATTTTATAATTGGAAGGACAAGGTAAGGCTACAAGGATTACCTTGTTTTCATGGACAAGATTATATCAGGAAACTAGCTACATCTATATCCAAGATAATTATAATAGAAGTTTTGGTAAATGATCAAAATTAGATAGATGATCCATTAAATTGTGATTTTGTGTGTATAAGTACTAGCATAGGAAATAAGCATAGCCCTGCATAGATGACACTCATTACAGGAAGTTAATTCTCCTCATTTACAAGAAAAATAGTTCTCTAAATTTAGTTCGACAATAAAATGATAATATTATAATGTAGATGACATGATAAACCCCCAAAAGTAGAAGTTTATCTCAGTTAATGATTATAATCATCATCCATTATATCTCAATAAATGTCTCAAACTCAAGAATTAAAGAAAAAAGTGTGGAAGCATACATGATACAACTCAAAGTACACCTCCCTTAATTTAATATTAGAGCCCCTCACAAATGAAACTTTAAAAAATATAGTGTGAAGGAAAGCTCAATTGTTGTGAGAAATAACACTTCATAACAATAATGTGAAATTGCTTCCAACGATTAAACTTGAAAAATATGTGAAAATTCTATTGCAGCTACTGGTTATTAATCTCATAACTTATAGAGATTATTTGACTATCAAAAATTAATTCATAAAAATATTGAAAAATAACACAACTGCAACTTCACAAATAAAATCATAGATGCAAAATATGCAACACAATGAACACGATATATTTGGAAAAATTATCTCTAGAAAAACCACCCGAAGAGAAAACCAATATTGTAGATCAAGAATTTATATTAAACTTTAGAAAATTAAGAGATACATAAGCTGCTTGCCTCTTATTAGTAGATCTCCAACAATATTGTCCTCTGGAGATTCTTCTCCCAATTTCTCCTGCTGAGATTCCTTTACTGAACATTGTCTCTAATGTTATCATCGCACCTTTGCTATCATTGTAAATATATTTTCTATTACTGCAAATGCTTCTCAATTATGCCTTCTCCAAATGCCCAATGACCCCTTTTATACTACTCTCATCAGAAACCAATGGCCAAGATTTAATCTCAATGAAATCTCAAGATAAATTAGACTCTAACAACTCTTAAAAAATTGGTCGCTACATATCTCTAAAGGAATCAATTAATTAATTAAATAATTATCTTCACTCTAACCAAAGAATAATTTCAGACCCACCATTGATATGGTTAGGAAATGGGTGGGAATCCACTGGAAGCTAAAAGGAAGCGTGGTTACCTCCGCTATGCCGGGAGGACTCTTCCTTTTTTGATTCACAACGGTTGAGGACCTTTCCCTTATCCTTGCGAGTTCGTGGCTTTATGACAAGCACCTCCTCACTCTAGCTAAATGGAAACCAGGATGACCCTTTTGCTGACCTTAACAGCATGACTCTCATTTGGGTCCGTCTTCCTGGTCTTCCACTTGAATTCTGGGATGAATAGGTTTTCAAATGGATAGGGAAATCTTTTGTTCATTACATCTCTGCAGACCTGCTAACCCTCTCAAAATCTCACCTAGTTTTTGCTCGCTTTTGTGTTAATGTCCCCATTAACAAGACTCTCCCAAACTTTGCTATTTTCAAATCCAAACTGGGGAAATGGACCCAAGCCATTGTCTATGAGAATGCTACTCTTTTCTATCAAGATTGTAATGCTAAAGGGCCTACTAGGAAGGAATGTAAGGCACCTAAGCTACCAGAGCTTAAACTAAAGAACATCACTCCTGATGGTTCTTCCCCTCTTAAGACTGCAAATGTTGCTACTTTGGAGGCTCCCTTCACAAAGTAAACTCCACCCTTGTTGGGTGCTAGCTCGAATAGTTGTGGGCTAGAAGACAAAGAAATACCAATGGGTAAGGCTACGAATGAGGATGGAGATTGCTCCTCTAATAGTGAATCAGAGACTAAACACTGTGATTGTCCTGACCTGGTTAGATCATAGATAGTATAGATAAACTGCTTGAGGCACCCCCCATGGAGGCTATGGGTACCCCGATGATGGAAGTGGTTCTTAACAGAAATGACACTGACCCCCAATAGCTATCCTGTAGTACTCTACTAGTGCCTAAAGCAACACCGAAGAATGACGAGGGAGATTGGAAAACCCAATAGAAGAAGGAAAGGAATAAAAAATTGATGTTGGAGTGGACACAAAACCAAGATGGTCATCTAATGGGGTTAGAAGACAAAGGAGCACAACAAAGGAGATCATTGCTAGAAGGAAGAAAATCCTCCACCTCACACAAAAAGGTAAGAAATGATTATTTTCTCCTGAAACATTTGGGGTCTAAATAATCCCCAGAAATAGCTTGCTGTAAAGCGGTATATTAGTGACTATAGAGTTGATATTCTCCTAATTCAAGAAGTTAAAATGTCTTATAGATATTTTGATGCTCTTATGGGAAGACACTAGGCCGGTGCCAATTTCTTTTATTCTGAGGCTCATGGGGATTCTGGAGGGATTGCTACCCTCTAGAATCTATCTAAGGTTTGGGGGGATGCTCTTAGCTTTTCCCAGTATCATCTTGTTGTTTCCTTCACGTCCTCGGTGGCTCTCTGGCACTGTTTCAACATGTATGCTCCTAACTCTCACCAAGGGAGAAAGGAGGTTTGGGAAGAGTTAACGACCTCCTTTCTCCCCTTGTAGGACTCAAATTTTTTGGTGGCAGGGGACTTCAACTCTCCTTTGTACCCTTCTAAAAAGTGTGGTGGTATTACGGATTACACCAACAACATGGGGGACTTGTCCAGCTTTGTTAGCTTGAATGGCCTCCATCATGTGGATCTTAAGGGAAACCCCTTCACCTAGCCTAACAACAGAAAGGGAAACCACCTCATCCAAGTGCGGCTGGATAAGTTCCTCTCCTCTTCTTCATGGGATTTGGACCATCTTGCTCCTCAACAGCTCTCCCCAGAACCACTTATAATCACAACCCCCTTCTACTCAAATGGTTGGACAAGAAGCACCCCTATCCTGCTTCCTTCAGGTATGAAATTATGTGGGCTTCTCACCCCAACTTTTGGGATAGGATCAATCAATGGCGGTCTACTGCTATCAGAGGTACGACCATGTTTCAAGTGGCCTCTAAACTGGAACTCATTAGAGGAGCTGTCAAAGGTTGGAACAAAACTACTTTTGGGGACATCTTTCACAATAAAAAAGCTCTGGCTGAGATGCTTGAAACTCTCCAAGGGAAGATGGCTGCTGGAAACCTATCACCTCATCTTCACATTGAGGAAGAAAAGGCTAGAAAAAGATGTAAGGAAACTCTAGCTAATGAGGAAGTCTTCTAGAGATAAATATCGAGGGTGCTATGGCTCAAAGAGCGGCACCACAACACTACCTTTTTCCATCAATCTACTTGCAAACATAAGAGACGTAATTCCATTAGCACTCTAACTAATAATCTAGAGAATGAGATTTTTGACCCTACCTTGCTGTTAAATCTAGCTATGGATTATTTCTTCAATACCTTTACTGAAATCAATGCTAGGAACTCAGACAATCTCTAAAACTAGCTCACCTACATTCTTCCTAAGGTGGTCACTAACATTGATAACAACTCCCTCCTCTCCAAGGTCACTGATGAAGAAGTCTATGAAGCAGTGTTCTCTATGGAACCCTTCAAAGCCCCTGGCCCTGATGGGTTCCCCCCTGCCTTTTTCCAGCAGTTTTGGGATATTGTTGGTTATGATGTGATTCATGCGGCCTAGGACTTCTTCTTAACTAAGAAAATTCTTAAGCAACTCAATGACACCTACATAGTTCTTGTCCCAAAGTGTACAGAGCCTAGAATAATGGAGGATTTCAGACCCATTAGTCTCTATAATACCCTCTACAAAATCTTCTCCAAGATCATGGTTAATAGAATCAAACCTTTTCTTGGCAAGATCACTAATCCCAATCAAAAAGGTTTTGTGCTAGGAAGACAAATCATGGACGCAACCATTACCACTCACAAAATCCTGCACTCTATAAACCACAATAAGACTATTGGAATGGCCCTCAAACTTGAAATTTATAAAGCCTATGATAAATTCAACTAGACCTTCCTTTATAAGGTCCTAACTTCTTTTGGCTTCTCTCAAGACATCATATCTTTTGTCAAAGTTTGTACTGAAATAGTTAGATTTTCTATGCTTCTCAACGGTGGACTAGGCACCAAGTTCTCTCCTGGAAAGGGTCTTCTCCAAGGAGATTCCCTCTCCCCCTACCTCTTCATCCTTCTAACTGAGGTTTTGGGTCATAATATGATGTAGATGGCACAATCCAGAGAAATTGAGGGTATTAAACCTGCTACCAGCCTTCCCCCAGTGGTCCTACAATAGTTTGTGGATGACACCTTCTTCTTTGGCACTTCCTTGGTCAAGGAGGCGAGGATGTGGAAACTAATGTTGGATAGATGTGCTACTACTTTGGGTCAACACATCAACTATCACAAAAGTCAAATGTTCTTCTTCAATAATGAACCTGTTGTTCAAACTAAGATCTTGAAAATTATGGGCTGTTAGGCTGACTCCCTTCTAACTACTTACCTTGGGCTTCCCCTAACTATCAAAGATGTGAAGAAAGAGTTTGGAACTCCATCCTTGAATGAACCAAAAGGAAGCTGTCAGGATAGAAAGGTAAATTACTCAGTAGTGCTGGTAAGCTCCAACTTCTTGTTGATTCTCTTCAAGGTATACCTATCTATTTCTTTTCCATTTTCAAAATATATGGTTTTATGGCTGAAAAAATGGAAAAGATACAGTGTACCTTCCTTTGGTCAGGGTCTGGGGAAAAGAGAATGCTATCTTTGGTCAATTGGGACAAGGTCTTCCTCCCTAAACAATTAGGGGGTCTAGGGGTGAGGAGAATTCACAACCTTAATAGGGACCCGCTATCCAAGATGGCTTGGACCATGGTCTCAGGATCTACTAACTGGTACAAAATTATGGAAGCCAAGTACCTCGATGGAGGATGCTTCTGTAAGCTCTTCATGGAACAGGGCCACCTGAGAGGATCCAAAATTTGGAACAACATTCTTAAGAGAATAAGTAGCCTAGAAAAGGGGACCTTTTGGCAATTGGGCAATGGAAGGGACATCATTTTTTGGGAGGATCCTTGGCTACCAGATGTTATTCTAGCCTCCACCCACTTTTCCCAATTAAGGAACATTCTCACCCATGGTGTTGGCAGCCTTGTCTCTAACTTCATCGCCAATGGTAAATGGATTGATATCATTCATCTCTTGAGGGATAGACTAGATCTTGTTAATCTTGCTACTAGACTCAATAAATTAATCCAGTCTGTTCACATTCTCCTAATTGATCAGCCTGATAGACTTTTATGGCAACATACCCAAAATGGTGGCTTCACTGTTAAAACAGCTTATAATTAGTTGATCACAGAAATTGATGACACTACTTGCTGGAAGAAAGTGTGGCACCCTCAACTAATCCCTAAGGTGAACTTTTTTTGGTCGATGGTGCTCCATGGCAAAATTCTCACTCTTGACAACCTCACTAAGCAGGGATTTAGTCTGGCTAACAAGTCTTGTTTATGCAAAAGGGAGGGGGAAAGTATAAATCACTTGTTCATTTACTGCAAATTTTCTACCAAGGTCTGGCAGAAAATTCTTTCCTAGCTCTACATTTTGTGGGACCCTAACAAGGACATCTATGACTAGATTCATGACTGGTTGTCTCCTTTCCACCACCCCATGATAAAACTCCTCTGGAATCAGGCCCTTCCCATCTTTTGTTGGAACCTCTGGAAGGAACGTAATAACAAGATTGTTAGGCTGAGATTAATGACATGATGATGTTCTAGCTCAGTCTCAAATTATTATAGGAAAGCTTACTCGTCTCCCTATAGAAGACCCCAAGTCTCCCCCCTTCTAGGTAGGACCACAAAATTGCCAATATTTGGGATATTGATAAGGAATTCACCAAATTTGATAGCACCAAGCTTACAATGCATAAGGCCACTATATGGACTCCCCCCAGGCTACCTAGCACAAACTCAATTTTGATGGCTCAGCCTGCAATGATCTCCAAGCTGGTGGTGGTGTCATACATGATCACAGTGGTCATTTGGTGGCTACCTATGTTGGGCCCCTCCATAATTATACTGTCAATCAAGTTGAGGGTATGGATCTCCTCTAGGACTTGAAAATTTCCATTGCCATGGGATGTACTAGCATCGCTATTGAAGTGGACTCCAAAGTCATCAATGATGCTACTCGGGGAAATTATAGTGTTGGCTGGAAAGTTGACAGTATTTTAGGTGATATATGTGGCTTAATGGAGCGTACTCACAGGGTTACTATCATGCACACCTATAGAGAAGGAAACTCTAATGTTGATGTCATGGCTTCTACTGGTCTACATATTGACAAGCTTCAGTATTGGAGAGTTGTCAATTAGTTGCCCCAGAATACTGAAGACTTGCTTAGGTAGGAAATGAGAGTTGGATAATTTGGAGTCCATGAAGTTTAAAAATTGGAGCTTGGATTGGGCGCCTACTAGTGGGGCTGGGTGCTATCACATTTTTACCACCTCTGCCTCTACTTCTTTCATTTGGCCCATGTCTTGTTGTGGAGGGTCTATAAACTGTAAAAGGGGTTTGACATGGCATATCGACACAAAGTTTCATTTTAAAGGCCATCATTACTTTGAATGGGTTCTAAATAAAAAAAAATCTACGAAGGATTTTAGGAGGTATGGAGTGGATTTAATTGATGTTAATTGTGTTTTAACACACAATCCCCATGTGTTAACCTAGGTGGCCTCTCTGGTGAGGTTTCATAAGCCCCAAGATAATCACAACCCTAATTACTACTTGCAGCCTGACAAGACCTTAATTCCTTTCTTTGGCTTTCATTTCATCATTCCCATCTATTGTCTTGCAAAAATTTTGGGTTCTAAGTCTGGTGGGAGCATTTTTGTGGGTCACCAATCTGGTTTTGAACCCTCTAGTCCTATCTTTGTTGGGATTTTTCAGCGGCTGGCTTTGGGAGATGAAGATGGGAGGTGATAGGAAGAGGATTGAGCCAGACAAGATTGAGGAAGAATTCTCCTCTGACCCCATGGTCATGTATTTCTGCAAGGAGGGAAGTATCCTTCCTTTTATGGAAAACCTCACGGGACACGACGAGATGATATCCAAGAAGTTTGTTAAGACCTGGAATTAAAGGAAGGTTACCATCAATGGTATCACCTTTGAAATAAATGAGGAGGTCATTACAAGCCATGAGAATGTCGAATACTGGTAGAAAATGGAAGAAAATGGCTAAAGCCTAGGTGAAGATGAAGTTTTCTCAAATTTTTAAGAATGAAGATACCCCAGTTTCTAAAAATGGGTGCTATAGCATCTCCGAACTCCCAGAGTTCTAGCCGAAAATGTGTAAGCTGGTGATCAAATATTTCACCTTGGAGGGGTGCTATGTTACGTTCTACAACTACCATCTTCCTTTTCTGAATCATTTTCGGCATAAAGTGTTAATTTCTCTTTCCTTTTACCTTTTACACTCTTTGGAGTCTAATGTGAATGATGTTAATGAGGCCATTTCTCTTGGGAAGAATCTTGTCTATCTCCACCAAGGCCTTATTCTTAGATTGTACAATTTCCACCATGCCCTCTACCCCCACCTAATGTGCAAGTTACCCACTCTGTCCAACAACCCTTATCTCCTTCGGTTTCTCTTAACAAGGGCCTTCCCAATCCCTCTGAGTCAAAAGGTTGTTTGACCCCTACTACTAGCCCCATGTCCTCTGAAACCCAACCCACCCCTACTTTGCGGTCAGGCCCCAAACATACCCTTAACCCTTGTGATTTCTCTCAACCTCCTCCCAAAAAGCAAAACAAAATCATCACTAACCTGGACTGCCCTCTGAATACTGATCCCCAGCCCACCTCTACCCATCGTTCATCTCGTATTGCCAAAGAATAGGGAAAAAAATCTATTAGAGAGCTCATGAGCCAGGAGGATGCCTCTGTGGGCTCTCCCAGTAGAGAAGGCTCAGATAATGATTCTGATCAAGTGGTAATAAAGGTAGATGAAGACATCCTAACTACCATGGCTAAGGAGGAAAAGCTGGAAAAGGATCCCATTGTTGATAAAGAGACTACAAGTAGTGGTCTCATGGGGAGAATCAAGTACCAATTTGCATCCCTAGAGAATACTGTGAAGAAGCTCACCTGAGACCTTGATATCACCAATAAAAGACTGGCAAATGTCAATAATTTTTCCCTCAAGGTGATGCACACATCTGCTACTACACTTTTCCTTCTCAATGAGAAGGCTTCAAAAGGCAAGGAGTCTATCGAAGAAAACTGTGAACTCTTCAAATTTCTTAATGAGGAGTGGGTTGACTTGTTGATGTCTAAGCACTTATGGGATGGGAAGTGACTCTGTGGCTGGATGTGTACGGGATGTCAAAGACTGATGCTAGTTCCTAGCCTTTTTGTTGGATGGGCTCTATTAATTTCCATATGTTTAAGACTTTAAGCTACGTTTTTAGCCCTGTGTGGCATATTTTCTTATTGTTGATGGATCTTTCCAAGACTATTTCATGGATGTTTGATACTCAGTGGCTGTGGTGGATAGTTTTTTGTTTTTATATTTTTGTTCATGGTAGAAGCTGTATACACCTAAAAATGGTCATCTAGACTATTAGCCCCTTTTGCTAAATCATAAATTGCTTGTTCTTGATCAAATCCTAGCTCTATCATTTATTCGATTATTTTCTATGGGCTAACCATTTTATCCTAAGTTTTTATTTATTTAAAAGGAACATTTCCTCCCCTTTTAAATAAATAAAAAGCGCCCACTTTTCCTCTTATCTAAGTTGCACAAATAAAGCATTATTTTTATTTTATAAAAAGGGAAAAAGCACTTTTTGTCTCATATGGACACAAAAGTCAACTCTTATTTTCCCATTGGAGGATATTTGTGCACATGGATTGCTCCTATTTTAAGCTCCACCATTGATTAAATCTTTTGCCTCTTAATCTCCATGGTCCATTCCTTCTCATTTCCTTTAAAAGGAGAGCTCTCTTCTTCATTCTAGATCCCCAACTTTTTATGCTAACTTTATGCTGCAGGATTTCTAGGTCACTTTGGAGCTTTTAAAGATTTGGAGCATTTTTAGCATCTACATCTCATTCTTGCATTCTTAGCTTAGCTTCATATTTATGCTTTCTTAGATTAGCTTCATTTCTATGCTCTAGATTAGCTCATGTAGATTAATTAGCTTGGGTTGTAACACTTGCATATTTCCTTTCATAGCTTAGCTTGCATTCTCATTTCTAGCATAGCATTGCATTGCATTTTTATTCTTGATTCTTGAGGATATTGGCATTCTTTCCCTTGTCTTCATTGAATCTCTCATTGCATGGTTTACTAGCAAGGTTATAGGCTAAATAGCGCTAGCTGAGAGCATTCTTAAAAACCCTTGCACTCCATGCCTAGGGAGCTATGGATCGATTTGTGAGGCCTCATTCTTGAGTTTCCTTGCATGTAATGATTCATAGAAGTGTGACACATTTATAGCACACAGAAGCTATGTGTGCTTTAATGCTCCTCTCTAAGTCAAATTAATTTTTTATTAATTCTCTTAGTTAGCCTCTCTTTGTTCCATGGGTCAGCACCCTTTTGCTATTGCTATTTTCAAAAACAATTATTGTAATGCCTTCCCATCAAACTGTGTACCTCAATTGTGCTTAAGACCTCTAGTTGGCACATAGGTAGGGTTGGTGCATATGGTGTCTCGAGTAGGACCTCCTTGTTCATAGTTCATATGAAGTGTCAAGTTAGCAAGTTGGTGTTTCTTCTTATGTTGGGTAAGCATTTATATCAATAAAAATAAATAAATAAATTACTTAAATTATTTAAACTATTTTGATGTATTATTGTTATTTCATTTAAACTTGGTAATGGCAAATACATATATCTTAATATTAAGAATTAATATTGTTATGATTAGAAAATATATTTTATGAAATCACTTGATGTTGATTTATTATTAATGTTAATACTTTATAATTATATTATATTATGGTTAAAGATGAATTTAATCACTTTTATGCATTATATGCCTAATATCAAACAATGAATGTAACCATTGATAATAGGTATTGTTAGTCCATTTTCCTGTCAATGCAAAATCTTGTGAAAATGGCCTCTCCCCTACAAATTTTGAAGTTGTCTCTTCCCACCCTGCTACACAGTTTTATCTTGCGATGAAGATCTATGATGTTTCATGGTGTGCACTCTTAGCCATAGGTTCTTCATTGTATCACCTTGCTCCAGTTCAGATCGTATCTCCTTAATCACAAAATTCAGAGAGTTATTGAAGTTTAAGGTCTGCAGGAAATAATTTCAGAATATGCCTCAATGCCGAAAACCCACAATGTTTTTGAAAACCCATGATGTTTTCTATCTCCTTGCTACCTTTTGGTCTGCATGAAAACCCTGTGTGTTTTCAATCTTTCATCAAAAACCCTATGTGTTTTCGACCTCGCACCTTTTCCTCTTTGTCAGCATTTCCTATTTGCGCAGCTGTGAATTGTTGGTGGGCCCAGGTTTTCAAAAGTTTTAAATTGATTGGTTGTTGCATGATCGCATGTTAGAGTTTTCTGACATGCGACCATGTGACCGGTTACCTTTTTGTACTGGGCCCCGTTGGTGGAAGGGCTTTGGTCCTGGAGGCGGTTATGTGGCATCCTATGGTTGGCTGTTGCATGATCGCATGCTAGAGTTTTTTGACATGCGATCATGCGACCGGAAGACACGTTAGTGGGCTTGGGAGATTTAGAGAGAAGGATAGCATGGCCTAGTGGTTGGCGCATGATCTCATGGGAGGTATCAAAGCCATGTGATCATGCACCCATCATTCGATTTTGAAGGCTTATTTACAGGTGGGTCCTATGGCAGAGATGACTCGGTAGTTGCAACGAGTAGTGGTGTGACATGTGTCATTAGGCAGGTCCAAGTCTAAGGTGTGGCAGTTGTTGGTAGGGTCGAGGCATGGTATGTGATGGTTTGTCACATGATCTCATAGCCTTTTCAAGGCTATGCGATCATGCGACTAACCACCAGGCTTAGCAGCAGTAGTTGTGCAGAGTTGTGAGGTGGTAAAGGGTAGCAGGTGCGGCATGTCACATGTTCGCATAGCCCTCCTCCAGGATATGTGATCATGCGACAACTATTGTGACATCACTGATGCGGAGTTAGGGGTGGTCCACAGTGTTGTGATACTGACATGCTTGGTTTTCATTCGTCGAGGGATTTATGATGGGGCGGCTGACTTGTTAGGGGGTCCCGTGGTAGTTTTAAAAGATAAGTATGACTGCCCGATCTACCAAGAAGAGATATAATCGATGACCACATTTCAAAATTTGTCATGTGACCATTACTAACAGATTTCAAATTTGTAGAAGGGTTTTTGTGACAGGAAGTACCAGAATTGATTGCTTTCATGGCCAGATTTGATTGGTTTGGTGGCGCTTACTATTGCAGTGTGGTCCAGGGTGTGTCGTCCTCATTTGTAGGGTCTGTACCATGCATTTTTTAGCTCAACAAACTTTTTGTAGGTAGTGATTTGTACTAGTTTTCATGGCTATCCCTAGTGTTCTGTACTGAATCTTGTAGATTTTCATGATTGAAGACTTGTCTGAGATCTCTTTCTCTGGGTGGCTTCTTGTTCTTCCCTTGCAGATTAAATTTTGATTTAAATGTGGTTGATTGGGTGGGTGAAAGCCCTAACCTTGGTTACCCGTTGCTTGTTTCATCCTACTATTTGGGATTCCAAGGTAACCAGTGGTATAAATTGTAGGTTGTTCAATTTTGTAAGGGTTCCTTCTTCTGCAAATTTTTGAGGAAAATTGGTTCCAGTGAAGGGTCCTTTTCCTATAGATATTTCCTTTTCTCTGCATATAGAGTTCCCTCTTTCCTCTCTAGTTTTCTAAGAATATGATGCATATTGTAATAGATTTGTCTTATAAATGAGGATTTAATATATTCTTACTGTTATCAAGCTATCTCCATTTGAATTCTAGATTCATTAATCATACATCAAGCATGTTTGATTTTTATATTTGCATTACCTATGTGCCTGCAAGTGGAGTTGTCTTCGTAGACATAACTGGTTCAGGGTTAGTGTTCATGTATGTATGAGCTGAGGTGTCAAAGATATTTCATGCTTGTCTTCCAATGGATCCTGGTCAATGTATTATCTACTTATAGGTCTCTTCTAAGGGGAGGGTTAAAATCTTTTAGATGGGTAATAACATACTTGGATACACAGGTGGGTGCTAAGTTGAGGTTTGGCCATGGTGTGTGATTGATGTAAGGCATCAACACATTGAATATATTGTTTTCTTATTTCATAGTTGTCTCTTGCAGTAGGGTATTTGACTCTGTGGCCCATTGGATAAGGCACTGGTCTATGAGAGACATAGGGTATCTCAAGGTTCCCTTCAAACCCATTAAAATCATTTAGTGAACCATCTTTCCATTTCATTCTGTTAGTGTAGGTCTCTAGTTTTGAGACTCATTGTATGCAAGCAGGTTATTGCATCAGATTTGGTTTCATTGGGGTATAGGATACCTATAGGAGTCTGGTAACTATTCCACAATAATACATCTGTAGGCCTTTCAATCATCAAGAAGAGTCATGAGTGTGCAAATGAGGCAATACCCACCTGAGTGATGTGGAGCTCAAAGTAGGAGGGTGCCCTCGGTCCTCATCAATTGGCACTTTTTCCCTGTCAGACTTTGGAGTGAAGACTAACTAGTTTGTTAATCATAGTGTAAACCTGGCACCGTGTGGGAACAAGTTTAAAAGCCAATAAAATGGTGACTCTGCTAGGGAAGGAGTAAAAGACAGCAAGCTTCCTTGCTTGGCTGGATCATCCCAGAGTCTGGTTAAAAGATCATAGAGTCAGCAATAAAAAAACACACTTGTAATATTTTATGACTAAGTGTTGAGTGGCAACTCTGAGTCTCTGTTTGGTCAATGTTTTATAACAAAGTGTAATATATTTGCAGTCCTGACAAGCAGTTATCCTATGAGATTGTGTTGTGATTGTTGGTTTTGAAGAAGGTGCAGAGTTGAAGAGATTTTTTAGCTGATTCAGATATGTCCTCTATAAAGAGGTGGCCACTCTACCAAGGTTTGAAAAGTGATTTGGAGGAGACTTCAGATTTATATTTTGCAACATTCACAACATCTCCAGGTAATCCTATTTCATTAATCAAGAACAGTCCTTAATTAGGTGAGCAAGTCATCATTGAAGAAGGGAAAATTGATGTTGAAATTTTGATCATATTTCTGGATAGAAGCTTTGGTTATTCTAAAGAGTATCAGGAATATGTTGAGATTTAATGAGGACAGTGGTTGCATTAATTTAGATAAAAGTATTGACATGAAAATAGGCAGTGTTATTTTGTCAGTGTTTTAAAATGGAGTTTCAGCTTTGACAGATCAGGTTGATGTTTCTAGGTCTAAAGGTTCTCTGTCAGTTTCTAGAAATGTTAATAGAGAAAGAGAGATTTATTTGATGAGTCAAAAAATTCAGAAAAATTGCATAAAGATTCTAAGGTGTGCAATAGGAGAAAGAAAAGGTGAATCACCCCACTCATACTATAAAACTTCCTTATAGCTTGTGATGAACTTTTGGTGGATATTGAGCTTCAGGATTCTCAGTATGCTGAAATGTTTTTAGTACTTGGTATGCCTGAGTCAATCAGTTGGTCTGCATCTATTAGAAATGAAGCATTAGAAGATGTTAAAGAATGGATGGCTTCATTTGTGGATGATGAATCTTGTGTTTCTGATGTTGATAATGAAATTTGTGAGATAGAGGATGAATCTGCAGATATGAGTTCCTGTAGTGATGACTTAACACAAGATTTTTCAGCCCCTGTATCAGATGAGGAAGATATTTGTAGCATTTGCAGTGAGACCAATGAGATAGAGTGTGAAGTTCAGTGCTTGCTAAGTAGTGAACAAATTTCAAAGCTTTGGGATGGAGAGTTTCAAAGATGTACCCCTGGGTATGTTTCCAAAGTCCCATGCTCGGTTTATATAAGTTTTGATGAAGATGATACGAGTGATGGCATGGTGTGTGAAGCATTTGTGGATGTCCCTTCTCCTATTTTTGATATGCAAGTGGATGGTACACATTATTGTAAAGAATTTGATAATGTCAGTGATGATGAGAATAATGGTATGTGTACCGGTGTGGATTCAGTCTTTCAAGAGCCTAATGTCTATGGTTCTTGTTTATATTTTGATGCTGGAGATTGCAGCAATTCTGAAGGAGTTTTCTCAGATTTGCAAATGACTGATGAGTCATTAACTGACAGTGCTTGTTCCTTTTTAGAAGTTGCTAATGTGATTTTTTATCAGCAAGTTGCTTCCAATTTCATGCAGTCAGATTTCTGTCTTGAGAAGTTTTATGTTAGTTTGTAGAGCAGAGAGATAGAAAGGGTTTATTCTTCATTGCAGACTAATAATCAATGTGCTGATGTGCCCATCCATGAGGTTGAGAAGTAGTGTTTCCTTTCTCAGCATGGCAGTGGAAGTGAAGAGTGTGACATTTTGATGTCAAAAAATGATCAACATTTATGGCAGCTTGATGGCGCTCTCCTGCTGAGTAATGGTGAGTGTGGTGATCATTTTTTATATAATGTACTGAATGTGGATCAGAATGTTCTTGGTAGGATGGATGAAAATGGTAGTTTTAGTTGTCCTCTACTGAATGGAGATGAAAATTAGTTGTTTGATAGAGGAAAGACCTAATAAGAAGTTTTGAGGCCTTGAGCCTTTTTGTAAATATTGTAAATCCTTGTATAGTGCTTTTCTTTTCTGCTGTGTGTTTTTCCTCCCTGTCCCCTATGTTTTTTGAGGTCTCTATGCTATTTTTTTCTGTAGGTGGTCTGTTTCTTCCCAGAGATCTATAGTCCTCATTGTACTTGTAGGAGATACATGTCCCTAACTAGAGCCACTGTTAGTCCATTTTCCTGTCAATGTAAAATCCTGTGAAAATGGCCTCTCCCCTACAAATTTTGAAGTTGTCTCTTCCCACCCTGCTACACAGTTTTATCTTGAGATGAAGATCAGTTATGTTTCATGGTGTGCGCTCTTAGCCATAGGTTCTTCATTGTATCACCTTGCTCGAGTTCAGATCGCATCTCCTTAATCGCAAAATCCAGAGAGTTATTGAAGTTTTAAGGTCTATAGGAAACAATTTCAGAATATGCCTCAGTGCCGAAAACCCACAATGTTTTTAAAAACTCATGATGTTTTCAGTCTCCCTGCTACCTTTTGGTCTACATGAAAACCCTGTGTGTTTTCAATCTTTCACTGAAAACCCTATGTGTTTTCGACCTCGCACCCTTTCCTCTTTGTCAGCATTTCATATCTGCACAACTACAACTTGTTGGTGGGCCTGGGTTTTTGAAAGTTTTAAATTGATTGGTTGTCAGATGATCACATGTCAGAGTTTTCTGACATGCAACCATGTGACCGGTTACCTTTTTGTGCTGGGGCCCATTGGCAGAAGGGCTATGGTCCCAAAGGTGGTTATGTGGCATCCTATGGTTGGCTATTGCATGATCACATGTCATCATTTTTTGACATGCGATCATGCGACCGGAAGACACGTCAGTGGGCCTAGGAGTTCCAAAGAGAAGGATAGCGTGGCAGATCTAGTGGTTGGCGCATGATATCATGGGAGGTATCAAAGCCATGCAATAATGTGCCCACCATTCAATTTCAAAGGCTTATTTGCAGGTGGGTCCTATGGCAAAGATGACTCGACGGTTGTAGTGAGTGGTGGTGTGACATGTGGCCTTAGGCAGGTCCAAGTCTAAGGTGTGGTGGTTGTTGGTAGGGCCAAGGTGTGGTAAGTAATGGTTTTTCGAATGATCTCATAGCCTTTTTCAAGGCTATGTGATCATGTGACTCATCACCAGGCTTAGCGGCAGTGGTTGTGTGGAGTTGTGAGGTGGTAAAGGGTTGCAAGTGTGGCGTGTCACATGATCGCATAGCCCTTGTCCAAGCTATGTGATCATGCAACAACTATTGCGACATCACCGATGTGGAGTTAGGGGTGGTCCATGGTGTTGTTCTACTGACATGCTTGGTTTTCATTCGCTGAGGGATTTATGAGGTGGTAGTTGACTTGTTAGGGGGTCCCACGGTAGTTTTAAAAGATAAGTATGACCACCCGATCTGTCGGGAGGAGATATAATCGACAGCCACATTTCAAAATTTTTTGTGTGACCGTTGCTACCAGATTTCAAATTTGTAGAAGGGTTTTCATGCCAGGAAGTACCAAAATTGATTACTTTCATGGCCAGATTTGATTTGTTTGGTGGTGCTTGCTGTTGCAGTGTGGTCCAAGGTGTGTTGTGCTCATTTGCAGGGTCTGTACCATGCATTTTTTAGCTCGAGAATCTTTTTGTAGGCGGTGATTTGTACTGGTTTTCATGGCTATCCCTGGTGTTCTGTACTAAATCTTGCATATTTTCATGATTGAAGACCTGTCTGAGATCTCTTTCTCTGGGTGGCTTCTTGTTCTTCCCTTGCAGATTAAATTTTGATTTAAATGTGGTTGATTGGGTGGGTGAAATCCCTAACCCTGGTTACCCATTGCTTGTTGCATCCTACTATTTGGGATTCCAAGGTAACCAATGGTATAAATTGCAGGTTGTTTGATTTTGTAAGGGTTCCTTCCTCTACAAATTTTTGAGGAGAATTGGTTCCAGTGAAGGGTCCTTTTCCTATAGATATTTCCTTTTCTCTGCATATAGAGTTCCCTCTTTCCTCTCTAGTTTTCTAAGAATATGATGCATATTGTAACAGATTTGTCCTATAAATGAGGATTTAATATATTCTTACTGTTATCAAGCTATCTACATTTGAATTTTCGATTCATTAATCATCAAGGGTGTTTGATTTTTCTGTTTGCATTGTCTATGTGCTTTCAAGTGGAGTTGTCTTCGCAGAGATAACTGGTTCGGGGTTAGTGTTCATGTATGTATGAGCTGAGGTGTCAAAGATATTTCATGCTTGTCTTCCAATGGATGTTGGTTAATGTATTTTCTACTTATAGGTCTCTTCTAAGGGGAGGGTTAAAATCCTTTAGATGGGTAATAACATACTTGGATACACAAGTGGGTGCTAAGTTGAGGTTTGGTCATGGTGTGTGATTGATGTATGGCATCAACACATTGAATATATTGTTTCCTTGTTTCATAGTTGTGTCTTGCAGTAGGGTATTTGACTCTGTGGCCCATTGGATAAGGCACTGGTCTATGTGAGACTTAGGGTATCTCAGGGTTCCCTTCAAACCCATTAAAATCATTTAGTGAACCATATTTCCCTTTCATGTTGTTAGTGTAGGTCTCTAGTTTTTAAACTCATTGCATGCAAGTAGGTTATTGCATCAGATTTGGTTTCATTGGGGTATAGGATACCTACAGGAGTTTGGTAACTATTCCACAATAATACATCTACAGGCCTTTCAGTCATCAAGAAGAGTCATGAGTGTGCAAATGAGGCAATACCCGCCTGAGTGATGTGGAGCTCAAAGTAGAAGGAGGAGGACCTCGGTCCTCATCAATTGGCAATTTTTCCCTGTCAGACTTTGGAGTGAAGACTAACCAGTTTGTTAATCATAGTGTAAACCTGGCACCATGTGGGAACAATTTTAAAACCCAACAAAATGGTGACTCTACTGGGGAAGGAGTAGAAGACAGCAAGCTTCCTTGCTTGGCTGGATCATCCCAAAGTCTGGTTAAAAGATCATAGAGTCAGAAATAAAAAACACACTTGTAATATTTTATGACTAAGTGTTCAGTGGCGACTCTGAGTCTCTATTTGGTCAGTGTTTTATAACAAAGCGTGATATATTTGTAATCCTGACAAGCAGTTATCCTATGAGATTGTGTTGTGATTGTTGGTTTTGAAGAAGGTGCAGAGTTGAAGAGATTTTTCAGCTGATTTAGATTTGTCCTCTGTAAAGAGGTGGCAGCTCTACCAAGATTTGAAAAGTGATTTGGAGGAGACTTCAGATTTATATTTTGCAGCATTCACAACATCTCCAGGTAATCCTATTTCATTAACCAAGAACAGTCCCTAATTAATTGAGCAAATCATCATTGAAGAAGGGAAAATTGATGTTGAAAGTTTGATCAGATTTTTGGATAGAAGCTTTGGTTATTGTAAAGAGTATCAGGAATATGTTAAGATTTAATGAGGACATTGGTTGCATTGATTTGGATAAAAGTGTTGACATGAAAATAGGCAGTGTTGTTTTGTTAGTGTTTTAAAATGGAGTTTTCAGCTTTGACAGATCAGGTTGATGTTTCTAGCTCTGAAGGTTCTCTGTTAGTTTCTAGAAATGTTAATAGAGAAAGAGAGATTTATTTGATGAGTCAATAAATTCAGCAAACTTGCATAAAGATTATAAGGTGTGCACTAGGAGAAAGAAAAGGTGAATCACCCCACTCATACTATAAGAAATTCCTTATATAGCTTGTGATGAACTTTTGGTGGTTATTGAGGTTCAGGATTCTTAGTATGCTGAAATGTTTTTAGTACTTGGTATGCCTAAGTCAATCAGTTGGTCTACATCTATTAGAAATGAAGCATTAGAAGATGTTAAAGAATGGATGGCTTCATTTTTGGATGATGAATCTTATGTGGCTGATGTTGATAATGAAATTTGTGAGATAGAGGATGAATCTGCAGATATGAGTTCCTGTAGTGATGACTTGACATTAGATTTTTCAGCCCCTGTTTCAGATGAGGAAGATGTTTGTAGCATTTACATTGAGACCAATGAGATAGAGTGTGAAGTTTAGTGCCTGCTAAGTAGTGAACAAATTTTAGAGCTTTTGGATGCAGAGTTTCAGAGATGTACCCCTAGGTATGTTTCCAAAGTCCCATGCTCGGTTTATATAAGTTTTGATGAAGATGATACGACTGATGGCATGGTGTGTGAAGCATTTGTGGATGTCCATTCTCCTATTTTTGATATGCAAGTCGATGGTACACATTATTGTAAAGAATTTGATAATGTTAGTGATGATGAGAATGATGGTATGTGTACCGGGGTGGATTCAGTCTTTCAAGAGCCTAATGTCTGTGGTTCTTGTTTATATTTTGATGCTGGAGATTGCAACAATTCTGAAGGAGTTTTCTCAGATTTGCAAATGACTGATGAGTCATTAACTGACAGTGCTTGTTCCTTTTTAGAAGTTGTTGATGTGATTTTTTATCAGCAAGTTGATTCCAATTTCATGTAGTCAGATTTCTGTCTTGAGAAGTTTTATGTCAGTTAGTAGAGTAGAGAGATAGAAAGGGTTTATTCTTCATTGCAGACTAATAATCAATGTGCTGATGTGCCCATCCATGAGGTTGAGAAGCAGTGTTTCCTTTCTCAGCATGGTAGTGAAAGTGAAGAGCGTGACATTTTGATGTCACAAAATGATCAACATTTATGGCAGCTTGATGGCCCTATCTTGCTGAGTAATGGTGAGTGTGGTGATCATTTTTTATATAATGTGCTAAATATGGATCACAATGTTCTTGGTAGGATGGATGAAAATGGTAGTTACAGTTGTCCTCTACTGAATGGAGATGAAAATTAGTTGTTTGATAGAGGAAAGACTTGATAAGAAGTTTTGAGGCCTTGAGCCTTTTTGTAAATATTGTAAATCCTTGTATAGCGCTTTTCTTTTCTGTTGTGTGTTTTTCCTCCCTGTCCCCTATGTTTTTTGAGGTCTCTGTACCATTTTGTCTTGTAGGTGGTTTGCTTCTTCCCAAAGATCTAAAGTCCTCATTGTATCTGCAGGAGATACATGTCCCCAACTAGAGCCACTGTTAGTCCATTTTCTTGTCAATGCAAAATCCAGTGAAAATGGCCTCTCCCCTGCAAATTTTGAAGTTGTCTCTTCCCACCCTGCTACATAGTTTTGTCTTGCGATGAAGATCCATGATGTTTCATGGTGTGCGCTCTTAGCTATAAGTTATTCATTGTATCACCTTGCTCTAGTTCAGATCACATCTCCTTAATCACAAAATGGAGAGACTTATTGAAGTTTTAAGGTCTGCAGGAAACAATTTCAGAATATGCCTCAGTGCCGAAAACCCACAATGTTTTTGAAAACCCATGATATTTTCGATCTCCCTGCTACCTTTCGGTCTACATGAAAACCCTGTGTGTTTTTGATCTTTCACCAAAAACCTTGTGTGTTTGTAACCTCGCACCTTTTCCTCTTTGTCAGCATTTCCTATCTGCACAGCTGTGACCTTTTGGTGGGCCCGAGTTTTTGAAAGATTTAAATTGATTGGTTGTCACATGATCACATGTCAGAGTTTTCTGACATGAGACCATGCGACCAGTTACCTTTTTATGCTGGGGCCCATCGATGGAAGGGCTGTGGTACCGAAGGTAGTTATGTGGCATCCAATGGTTGGTTGTTGCATGATCACATGTTAGACTTTCGTTACATGCGATCATGCGACCGAAAGACATGTCAGTGGGCTTGGGAGATCTAGAGAGAAGGATAGCATGGCAGATCCAGTGGTTGGCACATGATCTCATGGGAGGTATCAAAGCCATGTGATCATGCCCCCCCATTTGATTTTAAAGGCTTATTTTCAAGTGGGTCTTATGGCAGAGATGACTCGGCGGTTGCAGCGAGTGGTGCTGTGACATGTGGTGTTAGGCGGGCCCAAGTCTAAGGCGTGGCAGTTGTTGGTAGGGCCAATGCATGGTAAGTAATAGTTTGTCGCATGATCTCATAGCCTTTTTCAAGGCTATTCGATCATGTGACTAACCACCAGGCTTAGTGGCGGCGGTTGTGCGGAGTTGTGAGGTGGTAAAGGGTAGCAGGTGCGGTGTGTCACATGTTTGCATAGCCCTTCTTCGGGCTATGTGCTCATGAAAAAACTATTGTGACATCACCGATGTGGAGTTAGGGGTGGTCCACAGTGCCATGCTACTGACATGCTCGGTTTTCATTCATCGATGGATTTATGAGGTGGCGGTTGACTTGTCAGGGGGTCCCGTGGTAGTTTTAAAAGATAAGTATGACCGCCCGATCAGCTAGGAAGAGATATAATCGATGGACACCTTTCAAAATTTGTCATGTGACCATTGCTACCATATTTCAAATTTGCAGAAGGGTTTTCATGAAAGGAAGTACCAGAATTAATTGCTTTCATGGCCAGATTTGATTGGTTTGGTGGCGCTTGCTATTGCAGTGTGGTCCAGGGTGTGCCATGCTCATTTGTAGGGTCTGTACCATGCATTTTTGAGCTTGAGAAGCTTTTTGTAGGTAGTGAATTATTTTAGTTTTCATGGCTATCCCTGGTGTTCTGTACTAAATCTTGTAGATTTTCATGATTGAAGACCTATCTAAGATCTCTTTCTCCAGGTGGCTTCTTGTTCTTCCCTTGCAGATTAAATTTTGATTTAAATGTGGTTGATTGGGTGGTTGAAAGCCCTAAGCCTGGTTACCCGTTGCTTGTTGCATCCTACTATTTAGGATTCCAAGGTAACCAGTGGTATAAATTGCAGGTTGTTCGATTTTGTAATGGTTCCTTCTTCTACAAATTTTTGAGGAGAATTGGTTCCAGTGAAGGGTCCTTTTCCTATAGATATTTCCTTTTCTCTGCATATAGAGTTCCCTCTTTCCTCTCTTGTTTTCTAAGAATATGATGCATATTGTAACAAATTTGTCCTATAAATGAGGATTTAATATATTCTTAATGTTATCAAGCTATCTCCATTTGAATTCTGGATTCATTAATCATACAGCAAGGGTGTTTGATTTTTCTGTTTGCATTGCCTATGTCCTTGCAAGTGGAGTTGTCTTCACAGAGATAACTGGTTCAGGGTTAGTGTTCATGTATGTATGAGTTGAGGTGTCAAAGATATTTCATGCTTGTCTTCCAATGGATATTAGTCAATGTATTATCTACTTATAGGTCTCTTCTAAGGGGAGGGTTAAAATCCTTTAGATGGGTAATAACATACTTGGATACACAGGTGGTTGCTAAGTTGAGGTTTGGTCATGGTGTGTGATTGATGTAAGGCATCAACACATTAAATATATTGTTTCCTTGTTTCATAACTATCTCTTGCAGTAGGGTATTTGACTCTGTGGCCCATTGGATAAGGCACTGGTCTATGAGAGACTTAGGTTATCTTTGGGCTCCCTTCAAATCCATTAAAATCATTTAGTGAACCATCTTTCCCTTTCATGTTGTTAGTGTAGGTCTCTGGTTTTCAGACTCATTGCATGCAAGCAGGTTATTGCATCAGATTTGGTTCCATTGGGGTATAGGATACCTATAGGAGTCTGGTAACTATTCCACAATAATACATTTGCAGGCCTTTCAGTCATCAAGAAGAGTCATGAGTGTGCAGATGAGGCAATACCTGCTTGAGTGATGTGGAGCTCAAAGCAGAAGGAGGATGCCCTCGATCCTCATCAATTGGTGCTTTTTCCCTATCAGACTTTGGAGTGAAGACTAACCAGTTTGTCAATCATAGTGTAAACCTAGCACCATGTGGGAACAAGTTTAAAAGCCAACAGGTATAATATCATTTTTGTAATTAATAGGAAGAAGCTAGACTTTAACTATCTCATTTTGGGGCGGCTTTGTCAGGAATATTCTTAAAGAGAGGTGTCATTGCATTCACTATTCAATATTTATAGTGCAATATTTATATCATTAGAAGAACATTGGAGACGTGGAAATTTTTTACCATAAATATTAAGAGTACAAAGTACGTGGAATTGCTTAATGTCTTTGAGTATTTGGCTGTAAATGGGACCTCATATGCTTTAAACCATTCTTTATTAAGAGGAATATATGATGCCTTGATTCATTCTTTTAGCAATATAAATTCGGTTTGGTATACAGTCAAAGACTATAGACTTAGTCTCTAAGGAATATAAGATTATTAGTTATCTTTAAGGCCCCATTTGTTTGTAGAATTGGAATTTGAGTCAAAACCTGATTATCTCAAAATCAGGTTTTGAAATTCCGATTTTGTGTATTCAAAAGATAGTTTGGATCGTTTGGTTGACCTAGAAGATGATTGAGACAATCCATCTTCTCTGTTTGGTTGCCAATTTTGAAACACCTGTGCCTTATCTATAATCACAAGTTTATGATAAAAACATGCATATTTTAAAGGAAATTTGTCATATTTAAACATGTATAATCTTTACCAGCAAATTGGGGCATTCAGATACCAGATACCAGCATAATAGGATATATTTCCAATAGTTCAAAAATAGGCTGCATTCGGACTTACAATTGGTTGGTGAGATGAAATAGAATGGATGTCAACATGTGCTAAGAGCACAAGCCAAACAATGGACCGATTATCCATGTGGGCTACGATTGTCGTGAGCTTATCTATCACGACAAGGATGAGGGCTCTTATATTTACTGACTGTTACACAACAAATAGAGACATGGCGCTCTTGCAATTATTTATGTTTTTGAGCACTGTCATTGTATCTATTTCACATCATCTAGGACAATGAAACATCTTTTTCCCTCTAATTCCCCATGTATTAATTCAGCTACCCAAACATCACTTACACCAAGTCCGCTAATCTGGGAGGCTATTTCTAAACTAATCTGGGAGGCTAGGTCACATTTTAAACTAATCTCTTGAAATTTTTAGGATCGTAGACACTTCCCCCATTGTATGATTTTTTCACAAACACAGAAACCCCTTTCGCAATTTGCAATGCAACCAGATGATTCACAAAACAATGGACCTGACCGGATGATTAAATTGGGTTCACAAAAACCCAAACCCAAAAGATGATTTTAAATTTGACCTATTGGGTGGGAAGATGGTGCTGCCCATTTTAGGGCCTAAACCGGATTTTGATCTTGAAACCTAAATTGCACTTTAGCCTCCCAAATGACGGATTTGCTGAAAAAGTGGAAGTCCCACCACCAATTCTACCCCAATTCCAACAAACAAACGGGGCCTAGGGAATCAATTATTCACTCATCATATTCTTAGTTTCTAAATTTGGACAAATGATAAGGTTTTTTTAATGTATAGATTTCACTTTATGAGAAATCAGAGGGGATAAAAATGATTTAAGATTACTTAGTCTTCTTTAAGTTAAATGTTAGAAAGGAAATTTTCTTTAGAAATTAAAGTGGATAGAGTTATAGGAATATAATATATATCATAATTTGATTAATAGGTTTTATTTATCTCGTTTGAAATTAATGTAGTGATTTATTATTTGGAAAAGATTTAATTTATTATAATATTATTTTATGTCATGAAATATGGAAAGAGTTCTACGTTAGAAAATGATAATAATTAGTTAGGATGTTGATGGTTAAGATTGTAGATTATTTAGCGTAATCTTAAATTTGACTTTGAATTATGAGACGATTAGTGATTGTAGTTATTTTAAAATTATGTTTATAAACTCCTTAGTAAGAATAATATTATGGTGATTATGTGTAAAATCTTTTGTAAGATAAATATCAACCTTTACACTTATATTTAATAAAGGTTGACTAAATTATTTAGTTACTAAAAATGTAGCTAACTTAGTGAATTTAAGGAATGTTGTTTCACTTAGTTCTAAATAATGTTAGACAAGTATTGTTAATTACTAGGTTATTGGTTCAAGAGGAAGTTACTACTAATTCATTATTATTGTTTACGCAAAATAGTTGTATACTAGTTTAAGATAAGATAATAGATTTTTCAAAAGGACAAGGTAAACAATTAAGATTGAGTTAAACACATTATTCATTGAATGTTGTTCTTATAAATACAATGTGATTTTATTCCTTTTGTTTATCATGGACATGTGTATATATTACTATTCCTTAGTTTTCAAAGTGTGGCCTAGAGACATTTTGTGATGATGAGAAATAGTTGTATTATTGTCTTGTAGACCTATGGAATATGAATTGTAGTTGTTTAGTTTCTTTGATATGATACTTCTTCTCATTTTGATTCATGAGTTTTAGGGTGGTTTCATGTTGGTACCAGAGGCCTTGGAGTTGCTTGAATGTTGGTATTATATTTGGTGTTTTTTCAGGATATTGCTTTCATATGTCAATTTGATATTGTATTATAATCTGGACCTAATTGCGTAATTGAGGTCGCATGAAGGTCTGAGTTATGTCTCTTGGCATTTTATTGTTAGATTCAGTTTAATGTTGACTTGTTGAGGAATGTGGCTCTCTTGAATGTTTGTAATTTTTTTGGTGATATTTTATTGTATTATGTTTTATTGGTGCCCTTGGAGCCTGATTATGCACTTGTTGGATCATGGAGATCTTATGTATCCAGTTTATTGGTACGGATCCAAAAGAGGACCTTTACATGTGCTATGTTGTATATAAAATTATAGATAGGTTTTGGGAACCTAGAGATTTCCTATGTGGTTCTCATTATGATGTTCATATGATTGTGATGTCCTCTTGATATATTGGCATTATGGATCCTATTGATGATTTTTAGTTTATGCTCCAAACTTTTCTTATTTGGCTTCTTTAATTGTGAGGATTTAATGAGATTATTTTCCTTGTTCATTCTTTTGGTTTTTAGTTTGGAGTGTAGGAGGTTTTTCTAGGAGCATAGTGTGGAGGGTGGCTCACAATGGGGGTCGAGGCTCAAAGTGGTCAATTTAGTGTATCTCGGTTAAGATTTGTGTATCATGGTTAAGATTTTTATATCTTGGTTAAGATTTGTGTATCATGTAACTACACCTGTTAAGATAGTTGTGTTCTTTGTTTCAAAAATTAAAATTCACCTTTTCATTAATTTATTGGGTTGTCCTCTTGGGTTCCGTAGCGGGACATTGCAATTATTTAGTAATTATTTCAAATGGAGAAAAAATGGTCCCTATTAACACTCCCTCTTAGCGAGGAAGTTTCTCTACATAATTCCCAACTTATCTCTGAAGAAGATGAATTTTGGCTTCCCTAATGCCTTTTTTAGAATGTTTGTTACCTTTTTTTCTATTGGTGTGTACTGTAGTTGAACAATCCCCCACTATACACAATCCCTGATGAAGTGATATTTGATGTCTATATGCTTCGAACTATCATGAAACACTAGATTCTCAGATAATCTAATGCAACTCTGATTGTTGCAGTGTATCACAGTAGTTTCAACCCTTTGACTATACAAGCCTATTAGCAACTGAGGAAGACATATAGATTCACATGTCACCATACAAGCTACTATATATTATGTTTCTATAGAACTTAGAGCCATGAACTTATGCTTCCTATTGAACCAAGAGACAACTCCCGATCCCAAACTAAAAAGACATCTTGAAGTGCTTTTCATGTTTATTGTACTGCCTGCCCAATCTAAGTTAGCATATCCTATCAAATTTATTTTTTCGCCTCGAGAATATCTAATCCCATACTCAATTTTACCACTCAAATAATCCAACACATGATTTTCTAACATTCAATGCACTCTCTTTGGCTCAACCATGAACTAATTAAGAGATTTTATTGCAAAAATTATACCTAGCCTGGTGTTGACCAATTACATGAGAGAACCAATCAACTACATGTATAAGGTGGGTTCTACATCCTTCTCCCTAGATGTGTCTACTTTCTTCCTATTTATAATCATAGGTGTATACATGGCTTTGCAATCCTCCACCCTGAACCTCTTCAAGATTTTGATGTAATATTTCCCTTGTTCGAGGAAAATCTCTCCATCTTTCTACCATACCGAGCTATGCCTTAAAAGTAGTGCATAATTCCCAAACTCTTCATCTTGAACTCTTTTGAAAGATCCCTTTTGTGCTCTTCTATGAGCCCTAGGATGAACCTCTTAAAAAATAAGTCATCCACATATAGTACAAGAATGAGAACCTCACCTCCAACCACCAAGTAGTAGTGGCTAACATCCACCTCAGTCTTCATGAGGCCTATTCCCAAGAAGTATCTATCAATGTGCTCATACCACAGTCATGGAGCCTTCTTGAGTCCATACAAAGTTGACACAAGGGAGGATGGGGAGAGGGGCCAAAGGCACACCCTAACCAAATCCACCTTGCAGAGATCACACACAGAAGAAACAAACACACAAGTGAGAGAGAGAATGAAGATATCTTTCATATATTTACTTCAATTGATTCATACATGTCAGGTTGTAAGGCCTTCCCGGTTTATGCCAGATATTACAATCAACTATAGAAGTCCTCTAACATGCGAGGACTTGAAACAATCTTCAAACTTCTAGCTTCTATCTTCTAACTGAACGTAACTCCCTAAACTAAAACCAAAGATTGCATTATATACAAGAGGCTACCAAACAAGTCAACCTTCAGATCCACCATCAACAAAAGGAATGAACAGATCTAGGTCCACATGCTTCCCAATGATAAATTCCAACATTAAATCTGTGACCATAATTAATTACAAGAGTCAGCCTCATAGGAAATTAAAACAAACAACTTGGTAAGAATGGATAACCAAGCGCCAGACAAGCATCACCGAGCACCAGGGAAATTCACCAAGTGCCAGAGAGATAATAGACCAACCTCAGTAAACAAAGGAAATTGAGCAACATCAAACCAACTCAGTCAAAGAAGGAACCGAGCAACATAGGAAAACACAAACATGTTTTTGGTGGCACAAGATTTCCAAGGACCCGAGATTCTCTTGCGTCAGACACCTAGGGTTATTTAAAAATGATTCTCCAAACCATGAAACATATACGATCCAAGCTAAATCCAACTTAGATTGTAAAATCCATGAATTCTCTTCAATTGGTCTATTCTTCCACTTTACCAAATATTCCATATACTATTTTCCTCTTGTACTTCTTCCAATTCTTTGCTCCAAAATCTGTTCAAATTCTTCTATCTATTTCTTAGGATAATCATTTGATACTGTCATCTCTTCACTTGACTCATGGTACTCATACAAATCAGAAATGTTGAAAATAGGTGACATATCCATGTCATCAAGTAACTCAATCTCATAAGCATTTCCACTGTAAGATCTCTTCAAAATCTTACAAGGACCAAACTTCTTCATTTTCAGCTTCCCATATGTTCCAACAGGAAATCTTCATTTCTTCAAATGAACCATTACTTCATCACTGACTGCAAAAGTCTTATGTCTTCTTCATCTATCAACTCTGTCTTTGTATTTCTGATTACTTTTATCTAGCTTATATTTCACATCTTCATGCAATGTCTTCATGAACTCAACAAACTTTACTCCTTCAAAACTTCTCTTTCTTTCATCAGCTATTTCCCTCAAATATGATATACCTCTCGGTTGTATGTCATTTACAATCTCAAAATTTGTTTTTCTAGTACTCCTATTCACTGAATTATTGTATGCAAACTCTGCTTGTGCCAACACAGAATCCCAATTACTCGGTGTCTCCAACTAAACATCTCAAAAGATTTTCCAAGCTTCTATTCACAACTTTTTTCTATCCATTGGTCTGTGGGTGAAATGTAGAACTATATTTCAACTTGGTGCCAAACTTTCTCCAAAGGGTCTTCCAAAAGTATCCAACAAATTTACTATCTTAGTCAAAGATAATACTCCTCGATAATCCATGCAATCTGACAATTTCCTTGAACAAAAGATCTTCTATATGTAATGCATTTGATGTCTTTTTACAAGGTATAAAATGTGTCATTTTAGAAAATCTATCCACAACAACAAATATAGAATCATTACCTCTTACTGTCTTTGGTAAGCCAAGCAAAAAATCCATACTGATATCAATCCAAGGTTTCTCAAGAACATAAATCGGTGTATACAATCCAGTATTTTGACTTACTCCTTTTGTAACTTGACAAATTCCATAACTTTTCACAAATTTGTGAACATCTTTATACAACTATGGCCAAAAGTATTTCTCCTTAAGAAAATTCAATGTTTTGTCAACACCAAAATGTCTAGCCAAACCACTACTATGTTTCTCCTTTATCAAATTAGTTCTCATTAATCGTCTCAGTATACACAACTGAATACCTTTAAACAACATACCTTCTTGAATGAAATATTCTTCCCATTTAGTACTCGGTTGATCTTGAATAGGTTCTTTGCACTTTCTCCATGGCTCAGAAAAATCAGGATCAAGTTCATAAGAATCTCTCATGTCATCAAAACCATGAACTTCAATTTTCATCTCGGTCATCAAAGATCTCCTTCTACTCAATGCATCAATAACCCAGTTAGTGAATCCACTCTTATGCTTTATCAAAAATGTATAATTATGCAAATACTCAACCCATTTCATATATCTCTAATTCAACTTATTCTGACTACCCAAATATTGTAAAGCTTTAGGATCGGTATACAACAATAATTCACTTAGTATAAAATAATGTCTCCATTTCTTCAGTGCTTGAATAATAGCATAGAATTCTTGATCATACACATAGTATTTCCTTTTTGCATCATTCAACTTTTCACCAAAGAAAGTAACAGTTTTACCTTCTTGACTCAACACAGCTCCTATTGCACTTCCACTTGCATCACATTCCACTTGAAATACCTTATTCAAATCATGCAATTCCAAAACAGGAAATTCGGCAACCTTCTTCTTCAGAGTCTCAAAACTTTTATCATCTCCATGTGTCAACTTGAATTCTCTTTTATCTCCTCTCATAGTCTCAGTCACAGCATTAAAAATTGAGCTAAAATTCCTAATGAAATTTAGGTAAAAACTTTCCAAACCATGAAATGATCTTACCTCACTAGCATTCTCAGGTGTAGGCCAATTCAAAATAGCTTCAACCTTTTTAGGATCCATCTTCAAACCATCAACTAAAAGCAAAAATCCCAAATACACAATCTCCTCTTTCATGAATGAACACTTTTTCAAGTTTATCAACAACTTTTCTTCTTTCAACCTCTGCCATACTTGTTTAACATGTAACAAATGTTCTTATATGGTCTTACTAAATATTCAATAATATCATCAAGGTATACAATCACAAATTTACCTAAGAATTTCTTCAAAACTTCATTCATCAATCTCATAAAAGTACTCGATGCATTAGTTAAACCAAAAGGCATAACCAACCACTCATATAAAGCCTCTTTTGTCTTGAAAGCAGTCTTCCATTCATCACCTTCTCTGATTCTGATCTGATGATACCCACTTTTTAAATCAATTTTGGTAAAATACTTTTCTCCAGTCAAACTGTCCATTATATCATCCATTCTCAGTATAGGAAACCTATATTTCACTGTTATCTTGTTGATTTCTCTGGAATCAATACACATTCACCATTCTCCATTCTTCTTAGGTGCCAATACAATAGGTACTGCACAAGGACTCAAACTTTCCTGGATCAAACCTTTGTACAAAAATTCTTGAATCAAATCACATCAAAACATACATCATTCTTCTTCAAATCCTTAACAAACTTTCACAGATGTGAAAACATTACTAATAGGTTCTTCAATCAAGGGTAACAATATTTGTCTTCTTCCATTAGCCAAAATAGTATATTTATGCAATCTCCCATCATATATAGCATGTCTATCATATTGCCAATCTACCCGACAAAATATGACAACAATCTATAGGCATGATATCACATAACACCTTATCATAGTACTTTCCAATTTTCAAATTCACATAACATTGTTCACTTACGAAGAATGTATACTCATCTTTGATCCATGAAATTTGATAGGGTTTCAGATGTTCCAACCTTTTCAAATGCAACTTTGTGACTATTTCCTCAGATGCCAGGTTCTCTGAGCTACCACTATCAATGATTACCTTCCAAAATTCATCAGAAACTCTACATCTGGTCTTGAACAAACTTTTCCTTACTTGATCTTATTACTTTCACTCTAAAGTGCTCTCCTTACCATAAATTTATGTTCCTTCTCAGGTTCATTCGGTGACTCTTCTTGCACCAAAGCATTTGTATTGGTACCGACCTTCTTACTTGCATGTGTACACTCAAATGATCTATGTCCTTCTTCTCCACAATTGTAACAAGTTTCTCAGAAACCACCTCTATTATAATCACCTCGATAGTTACTGCCTCTACCTCTAGATGAACTTTCACCTTTCCACTCGGTCTTGCCTTTATCTAGAATTGCATTTTCAGGTTCATATCTACTATTTTCACCATAATAACTATGTCTTCCTCTAGGGAATCTACCACCTCTACCTCTTTGTCTTTTCTCATGTCTTTTGTTCAATTTCTTCTCAGGTTTCAATACAAATTGATAAGCCTCTTCAATATTCTCCAATTTGACCAAATTGATTTCTTCTTGGATGGAAAATCTCAATCCATTCAAGTAACTAGAAATTCTTTCCACATCATCTTCATCATGTCCAGATCTGATATCTAATCTATAGAATTCCTCAATATATTATTTTACCCAGCTATCTTTCTACCTCAAACTTTGCATTCACCTAACTAGGTTAATCTTATAATCACAACGTAAAAACTTTCCTTTCAATTTATTCACCATCTTATTCCATAGTTTAATTTTGTCTTTGTCTTTCCTCTTTCTGTCCAACTGAAGATGTTCCCACCATAAGGATGTGTGACTTTTCAACTTTGTGCTTGCAATTTTCACCTTCTTTTCCTCGGGTACATTTTTATATTCAAAGTACTTTTCCATCTCAGTGATCCAATCCACCAATTCACCATAATCCAATTTTCCACTATACTCAGGAGGATTAAAGTGTGGTGTAGACTTCAGATTTCTCAAATCCTTCAACAATCTTTCCTCACCTTGATCCATCATTGGTGCAGGTTCCACATCACCTTATTCTTCCTCAATTTCATCATCACTAACATCTTCAAGATGTCTTCCTCTTCTCTAGGCTATATCAACAGCTTCTAATCTAGCAGCAAGTTGTCTCAACATGTCTACCAATCTTGGATCCACATCTTGCCTCCCACGAACCATCTTGAAACCCTCTACAATTGCAGGTCAAATCGCAATCTGCTACCCCACAATAAATCAACTAGGGTTTGACAAGAAGGAACCCTCATACCTAGATTCACAAACCTAGATCCATATCTCACCTCAATCTGATACCACCTGATGCAAGGGATGATGGGGAGAGGGGCCAAAGGCACACCCTAACTAGATCCATCTTGCAGAGATCACACATGGAAGCAAAAAACACACAAGTGAGAGAGAGAATGAAGATATCTTTCATATATTTACTTCAATTGATTCATACATGTCGGGTTGTAAGGCCTTCCTGGTTTAGGCTAGATATTACAATCAAGTACATAAGTCTCCAACATGCGAGGATCTAAAATAATCTTCAAACTTCTAGCTTCTATCTTCTAACTGAACTTAACTCCCTAAACTACAACCAAAGATTACATTATATATAAGAGGCTACCGAACAAGTCGGCCTTCAGATCCACCATCAACGGAAGGAATTACTAGATCTAGATCCACATGCTTCCTAATGATAGATTCTAGCATTAAATCTATGACCATAATTAATTGCAAGAGTCGGCCTCACAGGAAACTAAAACAAACAACTCAGAAAGAAAGGATAACCGAGTGCCAAACAAGCATCACTGAGCACCAGGGAAATTCATCGAGCACTAGAGAGATAACCGACCAACCCTGGTAAACAAAGGAAACTAAGAAACACTGAACCAACTCGGTCAAAGAAGGAACCAAGCAACACATGAAAACACAAACATGTTTTTGGTGACACAGGATTGCCAAGGAACCGAGATGCTCCTGCATCAAAAGCTCTCTTCAATCTTCACACATAGGTCTCATTATTGTGTGCTAAAAAGCCTTATAGTTTTTCTATGTATACCTCCTCTTTCAACTCGCCATTAAGGAATGTTTTCTTCACATCCATTTTATCAATTTGTCATCTCATTTGTGTTGTAAATGAGATCACAACTCATATAGAAGTATACCTGGCCACTCGAGAAAATATCTCCTCATAGTCTATTCCCTGCTTCTAAGAGAACCCCTTTTCCATGAACCTTGCCTTGTATTTCTTGATGCTACCATCTGCATTGTTCTTGATATTATAGATCCAACATGATCTAATCACAACCCTATCTATTGGTCTAAGCATAACCTCCCATACACCATTTTTCATTATCGAGGTATATTCCTCAACCATCACATTTCACCACACCTGATATTGTGTAGCCTCATAATAGCTAGAAGACTTGCTATCTACCAACTAAGTAACTAATGTTATAAATTCATTAAACTTTCCTAGTGTTCTCCATTGTCTGCTACTCATCCTAGGAGCTCCCACTAACTTCTGAACATACCAATGTGTCTATTGAATCTTATGGTTCCTGCTACCAACTCTAGAGGATGAAATATCAACCTCCATGTCTTCTAGATGTATCTCTTGGACTCATTAAACTAGTTGCTCCATATTTTGTGAACTCTCAACACTTGAGCTTGTGCTTGTACTATTATCCATACTCGATATTTTCTTCCCTTGATTTAGTTGAGTGATCCTTGGAGCTTCTATTGGCTTCTCACTATGATCATCTATAGGGAAATCTGTGGACCTTCTAAATACCTTTTCTTTCATGAATTTGACATCATGTCTAACTATAATCCTCCTCATCCCTAGAATAAATATCCAACATGCCTTTAAGGTCTCACTATACTAGACACAAAGCACCCCCTCTTTGTAGTCTAATCTAACTTGGTACATGTATCCCTTGGAATGTGACAATATGCCAAACTTTCAAATATGTTGAAGTGAATGACATTTGACTTCTTCCATGTGAAGGCTTCGTATAGTGTCATCTTCCCTAGTACCTTATGGAGAACCCTATTCTATATGTATATTATCATACTACATGCCTCTGCCCACAAGTAGTGTGGCATGTCCTAGTCATGTAGCATATCCCTTGTTGCCTCCGATATAGAATGATTCTTCCTCTCAACAATACCATTCTATTTTAGGTTATAAGGAATATTCCATTCTCTCTTGATTCCTTCCATGGTATAGAACTCTAGGAACTCTTTCCCTTTGTACTCTCCTACATTATCTGATTGAAGAACCTTTATCTTCCTTCTTGTCAAATTCTCCATAAGAGATTTTAACTCTTGGAAGTGACTGAAAACATCATCCTTGGTCTTCAAGAAGTATATACAGGTCTTCTTGGAGAAATCATCAATAAAAGTAACAAAGTAATTTTGTATCCTCTGAGAGACTTCGTCAACATTGGTCCACATATATTTGAATGTACTAGATCAAGAACACACTTGGATATGGTGTCACTCCTTGGAAAAGTTTCTTTCACAAACTTCCCCAACACATATTCCTTACATGCATTATCATTCTTCGTCCTCACCTTTGGAACACCTATCACTGTCTCATGAAGAAATTGAAGTGCTCCATGATCTATATGGCCCATCTTCCTATGCCATAGCTCTCATCAAACTCTAGGACTAATGTTGCTCATAAGTTCCTTAGGAGTATCAAACTACAACCTATAAATTTGACTGCTTCCAACTCTAATAGCTATGGTTGATTTCCAATCCTTATGCTTGATCAACACATGTTCCTCACTAAAGACTACATTGAATCCTTTATCTTAAAGGATAGATACATAAATCAAATTCATACCCAAAATTGGCACATGCAACACACCATGAAGGAGAATCACCTTGCAATTCTCCCTCTGAAATTGAACAGTCTCTTTCCCAACTGAATTGAGTTTGGACATAGTCCCCATAGAAATATAGATTCTAGTATCCTCCTCCTTATAACTGGAGAAGTACTCTCTAACTCATGTCATAGGAAATGATACCTCACTATCTATATACCAAATAATCTGTGAGATTGAGCTAACAATACAAGCTATGAATGTAAAATCATCATCCTTTCTACTATAGAGATCATCTACACTTATTGAGGCTACCACTTGATTCTTTCCTTTCTTTTCTATCTCCTTTCTTTGTAGGCAATCACCGACATAGTGGTTAAACTCGTGACATTCATAGCACTTGATTTTAGACAACTCCTTCTTCTTCTTCTCACTTTGTGGATTATATCCTTTTCTAGAACCATTCTTTTCTTTGCCTTTACCTACTAGGGCAATGTTTTCCCGACCATAGGGCCTCATCTGAATGAAATGAAGGTTACGACCGGTGCATACAGAGGTTCTCTTTATAGTTTGAATTTACTGATGGGATTCCACCTCACTGTAATGACTCTTATTGTTGGTTCCATTGACAAGACTTAGTGTAAGCTTCTCCTGAGTGAAGTCACTCCATAGTCAATCCAAACTTAGTAAGTTGTTTCATCCATTAATAACTTGAACAAAGACGTCCCACTGCTTAGTAAACCTATTTAGGACTATTCATATTAGTTCCTCATCATCTAGTTTATCCCCAATAACTACTAATTCATCCTTCACGAGTCTAATCCTAGTGAGGTAACTTGTAACATCTTCTCTCTTGTTTTTTATTATGTAAAACAAGTTTTGAAAGGACTTGAAACCCTTTACAAGAAGGTCACAAAAGATATTCAAGGACAACCCACTTAGACGAAACTGGTCAAGACCTATGCGAGGGTTTTTCCAATAGGCTCCCACAACCTAGAACAGAGAACTCGGGCAAGGCCCCAAAAGAACCCAACCAAAAGAAAATCCCAAAAAATTAGGATTTTCCTTTAGCCCCCTTCTAATGGGATCGAAGGGTCATGTCGAAAGAGGGTGAAGATCACTTACAATGTTTTCCTTTTACCTTGATCCAACCATCTTCAACCATAGTAGCAGCATTTTTCCATGCCAATGAATCCAAATCAAAAGAAACACAACCACCAAAAGGGGAAAAAACCTTCCCAAAGGAAGCAAGCGGAGAGCCAGAGCTAGGGAGAGGGATAGAGCCTGCAGAAGGACCAACAGGGGTACAACTGGAGACAGGCCTTACTGAAGAACTAGGAGGAACAAAGATAGCTCCAATAGCTAGGGGGAAACCATAGATGTTGGGGGTGTCCTCACGCAAGTTGGAGGGACAACAGCACCCTCGGCACCAACATTAGAGACGGGAGGAAGAGGAGATGACATAGGGCCAGTGTGCTCCACCACTTGCGAAACACTCCGGTGAGAGGGCACCTTCTCCATTGTGTAGTGCTGAGAAGAGACACCCTGCCACCAGGAAGAGGTCTTAGTAACTTTCATTTAGGTATTCCTTAACAGTTTCCTTAGAATCGACTTCCAATTAGTGGTAGCATTTTGGTATAGATTCAGAATGACATCCCACATCTTCTTCATTGTATCTAACTCAGCAATATGTGGAACTATATGGTCCTTGACACTGTCAATGATTAACCTCCTTGTTTTGGCATCATCTTTCTTGTATGCTAAAAGTTGTGTTGGATCTGTAGGTATAGCTACAACACCAGTCACATATTCCTTGATACCATTCTCTTCTAGTAATAAATTTTTTTTGGCTTTCCAAAATACAAAATTTGAGGCTCCATCCAATTTGTTATGATCTCTTAAACCAGCTGAGGCCATCTCAAAAGATAATATAAATAATAATTCTAAAGAGGTCGAACTGAGTTTTATAAACCCTTGATTTTCTTTCATTTCCCTATGCTAAACATTTTCTACCCTTAAATCGGCTCTGATACCATGTTAAAATTCTATTGCAACTACTAATTATTAATCTCCTAACTTATATAGATTATTTGATTGCTGAAAATTAATTCATACCAAATATTGAAAATAACATAACTGTAATTTCACAAATAAAATCACAGATGTCAAATATGCAGCACAATGAACACAATACATTTGGACAAATTGTCCCTGGAAAAACCTCAAAGGGAAAACCAGTACTACAAATGAAGAATTTATATTAATCTTCAGCAAATTAAGAGATATATAAACTACTTGTCTCTTACTGGCAGAGCTCTAACAATATTGTCCTCTGAAAATTCTTCTCTAAATTTCTCCTACTAAGATTCTACTACTGTTGTTTCCAATGCTATCATCGCACCTTTTCTATCACTGCAAAAATATTTGCTTACTCTACAAATGCTTCTCAAGTGTCTTCTCCAAATGTCTAATAACCCCTTTTATACTACCCCCATTTTAAACCAATGACCAAGATTTAGTCTCAATCAACATTTGAGATAAATTAGACTTTAACAATCCATAACAAATTGGTTGATACATGTCTCTAAAGGAATCAATTACTTAATTAAATAATTATCTTCACTCTAACCAAAGAACAATTATTTACTAATTATTTCAAACCCCAACTAACAAAATAACCATTTTTAGCCTAATGGATTTCAATATTGAATTACCAAGTGAAAGTTGTGATTGGTTCAAGTTTACTCGATATGCCTTTCTAATACATTAAGGACCCGTTTGGGTGCTAGAGTTAGACTGGATATTCCGGAATTAGATTTATGGATAATGTCAATTCCATGTTTGTGTCCATCCAAAAAATTGGAATTGGAATTTTGAAATTCCAATTTTGCCCCCAAAATGGGCATTTCATCTTCCACTCAAATAGGTGAAATTGGAATTTCGAATTCCAATTCTAATTTTTATAAAACCAAATTTAATATTTTGTGGGATCCGTGACTATATGGATGTATATTATATTGCTATAAGGATGTATATATATACACATGTGTATATATATATATATGTGTGTGTATATACATACATGTGTGTATATATACACACATGTGTGTATATACATACATGTGTGTATATATACACACATGTGTGTATATGTATATACACAAATGTGTGTATTTGTGTATATATACATGTGTATATAGGCACACATGAATGTGTATATATATGTGTATGTGTATATATACACACATGTATGTGTGTGTATATACACATGTGTGTATATATACACACACATGTGTGTATGTGTATATGTGTGTGTATACACACACATGTTCACACATGTGTGTATGTGTGTATATATATACATGTGTGCATGTGTATACATGTATGTATATACACACATGTGTGTATGCACGTATATATACACATGTGTGCATATGTGTATGTATACACACATGTATGTGTGTATATATACAGACATACACACCATATTTAAAGAAATTAAAATAAAGAATTAAAACTACTTACGCATCTTCGTAGTCATCTTCCGGGTGAACCAAACAGGTCAGCCCATATTCCAGAAATCATTTTGAGGATTTGTATCTTCCAAAATTGCAGCATCTTCCAGAATTGACTGAAATTGGCATTTGGTATTCCCTCATCCGAACGGGCCCTAAAAGATTGAGTTCTCAAAACTTGAGAAGAGAAAAGAAACGTTCAAATCCCCTATGGTAAAATTGACGGATCGTATCAAGTCAATTTAAATAAAAAAACATCCAAATGATAGACCATTACAAAGCCATATTCAAATTTTGAATGCTAATTTTCCACTATTTAGAGGCAATTTCGCTGTGAACAACAAATAAAAATTTCCCTTCCATGAGAGCAGAAAAATACCTGAGGCAGATTCGATCTACCAGCTAGACGAAAGGTGGATGCTAGCCAAAGTTTTAAAAGGCAACATAAATCCAAATAGCCGCCAAAAAATTTTTAAAAACGAATTGCAAGTCACAAGAAAAATGTTCCCAAAACCCAAGTTTGTACCCCAATTTTAAATTTGGAATCTTATTGTGCCAATTAACTCTCAGGTTGCCCAAACATAAGCATCAAATTTAATGTTAAAATAGATGCAACAACAGAGATCGATATGACGTGGATCGACAGATGGACGCCAAAAGGTGAAATGTGTTTGCAGAATTATCAAATGACTACAAATCCATACTAAGCTACATTGAAATCGGCTAAATAACCATGATTTAGCTATATTGGGAGATTTCATGCCTTAACAGGTTAAAATAATGCGGATTTGATGGTCAAATATGTTTGAATGCAAAGGAACTTGTAAGTCGACTTCTAATTGCAATAAATTTGTAGATCAGAGTGACAAAAAAGCAAATAGAGGTTGATTGGATTAAAATAGAGGTCCCAAGCTGAGCTTGGTATGTCGCAGTTGTCGTTAGGTATAAATTGTAGCTAAAACATGCCAAAGGTAGAATAGAATGCCTGCGTACAGATCAATATGTTAGAAAGGCTGACGATTATATCAATTTGATGCAAATGATGAGTCCAAACAGTAATTATTTTTCAGTTGAATAGGAAATCTCTACAAATTTCTGCAAATAACCATCAAAATCTCTGCTAGTTATATTGAAATCTCCTGTCTCGATCAAAGGCATCAGACATTTTTACGTTGGTATCCTTTTTTAAAAATACGGTTAGATGACTCCGTTGTCGTCTAGTCCGGTTAGGATATCTGGCTTTCACCCAGACGACCCGGGTTCAAATCCCGGCAACGGAAATGTTTTAATTTTTAACGTTTCAATCAATTGCGTATTTTCTTATAATATTAAGCAAATGAAGATGACGGAACTTTTCTGAAATATTATAACATGACAGTCTTTGTATTTTTGTAAGGAGAGATGGACATCTGTTTCAAATCTCTGTTAAAACTTTAACCAGCATTCCTTTTTATTTCGTCCATCAATTTAGTTTTATAATATTGCTAGTTTGTATTTTGTCAATAGTGATTTATATTAAATATACGTTAGTGTGTTTCAATCATATTAAGTAGTTTACGTTTCAAAGATAATTTCAAAATGGAAACAGTGAGTTTGTTAAAATAAAATATAACTTTTGTTCACTAATCATTAAATTAAAATTTAATAATCAACAAATACTGTATATTAATGTAATTAGTCTCTATTTTATTGTAATCTTGATTGTTTTGAGTTTTCAATGAGTGGGAACGAAAAGAAAGAATGACATGACACTGAGAGAGTGAAGGGAGATTGGACAGTGAAAATGAAAATGTCAAAAGATTTGTTCTAGGGTGATCCTCTTTTCGACTCCTTAACTAGTGGTTGGATTCATGTAAAAGTGTAGGTACTGTAGCTTCTTCTAAGGTTTTGAGGGATGCTTGCTAAATAAAATAAATAACACAAAACTACACATTGATAAACATAAAGTCACAAGGAAAGATTTAATCATATTATACAGTACCAAACTCAAGATAATATCTAGAATATTGGCTAAATAAACTTCGCCAATATTTGCAACACATTATTTCAAATAATCTCAATGATTTTGTATCTATATTTAATATTAATGGTTACAAATATAAGTTAAACTATTTTATTGATTTATTGCATTTGAATTGTGAGGGTTTTGAGAAAAAAATGCATGAAGAATCTTTCATAACATATAATATTGGCTTAATTTTGTACTATGGATTGGGAAAGAGAATTTTCAATATTTAAAAATCATCAATGATGTTAGAAAGTGCAAGCACTATTGATTATTAAAGAACATTTTGAAAATAGAAACATCATCAAATATATTAGAAAGTCAAGGTTGGATTTGGATACATTTGATGTATCTATGAGAGTATCTTTAAATAGATTAATACATCATCAATAAAACGTCTTGACCTTTTGCATAATTTGTTTTTATTTATTTTATATTTCATATCTCAATTTCAAATTAACAAAATAAAGTAGTTTCTTTCTTTTATATTAGATTATTATATTTTAAGTGACATTTTAAAATAAAATATATATTTTTTATTAAAAGCAATTACTTCATTTCAATTGTATATAATAATACATTTTAAAATAATAATTAGATTATCTACACTACTTTTTAAAAAAAAATATTTAAAATACATAATTAATAAAATTGATACATTATTTTTAAAAATATATATAATTAATAAAATCGATACATTAGTTTTTTTTAACCATTAATCTTTTCCTTTAAACTTCAAATAAAAGACATTAAAATGACCATCCCCTAATCAAATTTTTATAGGACACAGAGCAATTAAAATAAAATAAAATAACTCAGCTATACAAACTTTATTTTTTTTTATTAAAAGCAGTACTGTAGCAAAACGGAGATTGCTGCGAAACAAAGCCAACAAGAGAACATAAGAACCGAAAAGCGTTATTAGTTCCTACCTACGACAGGTATACTACTACATTCAGTTCATTGTCAAAACAAATATAATTGACCAATCATGTTTGCAGATTTTTGGACTATTTATATTTTGTAAAGTTTGATCATTTTAATATATTTGAGGAATTTAAATAATATGATTTATTGAGAATTTAATTGGCTGTGAGAGAAAGAACACTATATGCTAACCTACCTACTCAATCAGATAGAACACTATATGCTAACCCAGTTCCACACATTTATTTACACCAACACGAGACAGTCGGTCGTCATCCGAGTCAAGTAATATGCAGGAAGGGGACATATTGATGCCTAATAATATTATTAATTATAGAGGGTTGAAAGTGTCATTTCATAAAATTCACTTTTTCTAAGATATTGGTGAATATAAAATAATAATATTATAATACTAACAATTGCATCTTGGTGTGCAATGGGTACGTCGAAGATATGTTGCAAGGGATGTTGAAACATCTAATTTGAAATGAAATAAATGAAATTGTAAATATTTGAATTTTTTTTTAAATTTTTTTTTTTGTATATTTAGTTATTTTGTATGAAGAAGGAATTATATATTAGGCTTATTGATATTATATGATAATAGGCATATTCATAAAATTGTGGAAAGCCTTTGCAATACAATTTTTTTGCGAATATCCTACAATTATAAAGTACTATTTGGTGATATATGTTAAAGTAGAGTACAGAATAATGATAGAATAAATAACATAATAGAGACTCAAAAGTTAGTGAAAATTCTTGAGTTTTTAGTGGTTTACCATAAATTGGCTACATTCATTGTCAACGCACAACAGATCTTTATTCGATTTTGTAATACTATTCCACACATGGATTTTACACATCTATTTATACAAGTAGAAGCTAACATCTAAGGAGTAGATAGAAGGTGAGTTCATGTGATCATCAGACTTCATTTCCTTGCAACATCCTATTTGAAGTCAAACCTATGTAGCGATGTACTAAAATAACTACGTTTGCACTTTGAATGTTATGTAGTAAGTAGGTCCATTGAACATTTTAATTTCATTGTAATATGTTTACTCTAATTGACCCTTGAATCTATGACCGGATCCACTAGTAGGGAAGACACCTATGAGAGAAAAAGAGTTATTTATTTTCATGTCTAATATTAAACAAGTGTCATGTTTTATAATGCAAAAGGAACATAAAGTGCGGAGCAATAGTTACTAACATATAGAACACACTTGGAGTGCTTGCAATTAGTTTGTATGTTTTGAAGAAAATGCATTTGATAGGGTGGTCAAGTGCACCTCCTCTTCTTTTTTTCAAGAAATAGATGGGCTATCAGATATGAGTGCATATCTTTCGAAAGTGAAGGTTGGATGTATGTGAAGCCCTGCAAGTTTGTGTACTCTTGAAATAGTTGTGAAGGTCAACCCTTGTCATTCAACGTTACCAATGTCAATTGTTGCTCTTTGAAGTGTAAGCCCTTGTGACTTGTAGGCCCATGACATTTTTAGTGGTAGTTGACATTATTTACCATGATTGATTAGGGTGATTGGGATATTGTTTGGGTTTGTTTGGTCCCAATTTGGGCCTATGTATTTGATAAACTAAACAAAAACCAATAAGGGGAGCTAAGACAGTTTCTCACACTCATTGTGTACAATTCCTTTGACTTTTCGAATTGCACCATTGGTAAGGCATGTTCCCACACATATATTTGTACTTAGCATAACTTGTTGGTCAATACATGGGAGGATCTGGAATTGAATTTGTTCTTCATCTAGACTCAAGCTTGGAAATCCCTTCAACTATTTTGTAGTGGAAAGGGCAATTGGTTGTGCTAAAGACAACTACATGCATCTATTATGGATCAACACCATCATTGTAGAAAGGTGTTTAAATGGTAGGAAAATAGACTATTCCTCATAGGTAAGTGTTGAATTTGATTGTGTCATTTAGGGAAAGTTTTGGTACATTATTTGCATGATTTTTCACATAAAAAGGATTCTAATGGAGAAGCGATAGCTTCAAATCAACTATATATCTACACACACACACACACATAGTGGGTTGGGCGGGGAGGGGGGGGTGGCTGAGATATAGATAACATATTATGAAAATTGTATGTTATTATTGAAAAGATATACATGATTTAAAAAATAATTTGTTAAATTTATTTAAGTTCTTCTCATACTATTTATGGAGGTCTTTGATATTTTTTCATATAGTCATCAAATATAGTAAATTGGTGAAACTTCAAAGTCACTTCTTTCTTGCAAAACATCACCTACAAGTTATATCAAATGGTTGATACACTCAAACTTTTGAGATCCTTCATCATAATTTTTTAAAAATAAATGTATCAATTATGCATTATAAATGTCATATTTCAATTGTAAAATAAAAGAGTATGATAGTAAGTAAGTATTAAACAATTAATGCATCCAATAAATAATGTAATTTGCAACTAACAATATGCATAACATGAAACTATAAATTGCATATAATACATTTTATGTTTTTGAGAACGTAAAAGACTATTGAAAACAATTGTTGTTGCTCTATAATTAGCCCTTTATTAGCCCTCCATTAACAATGAAACTACTAGAAACCCACCTTCCCAAAACTCCTAGCCTTCAAAAAAAAGTTTTATTATGATCCAAATCAATGGATTTTCACATTCAAAGGAGATACCACTAAGTTATTCCACCTCATTCACCACACCCTCTTTCCTAGGTGCACAAGCCTAGGGCTTCATTAAAATGACCACTCCAAGTCTTCCCAGATCCTTGTAGAGTGGATCTAACACCATTACATGGTCCTAAGATGACATTATATCTCATAAAATGTTTCCCTTATGTCAGTGGAATCTCTAGACATTGACTAGTCCAATCACTATGTAACCCCAATCAACACTATCCCTTCAATCAGAGATCTTTAACTCCATCCTCTTTCTTATCCCTGCAAGTAAACATCTAATGGAACATATTATACATGTTTAGGTCTCTCCCACAAGAAACATCCACCATAGAAAGTGGGAGAGCCTAGATCATCATGGAGACTTCAAACTAATTTGTTGATTGCACACAATGTTATTCAGGGACAGTCAGCAAATGACTGATATTCTTTCCTTTAAACCTCACAAAACAACACAATGTTGCATGGAATTTAAATTAATTTACTCCTCAATCAATCTAATGTATTACCAATCACATTTGTATTGAAATAAGCATTTTAACAACCCAAAATTAAGACTGTTCCCTCATGACAGAGAGTGGGCCATTTTTAGAAAATTAAATTTTATTGAATGGAAACTTCATTACAATGCCTCCTTCGAAACACCAAACCTCTAAAAATTTCCTAAGACTCTCCTCCCCTCAAACTCACATTCATACAAGGAAAAATATCCTTTCCCAATTGGTTGACAGTTACAACTTCCTGCCAAACCGATAGGAACAGTAAATGACTGTTATATTTTAATTTGTATTGTTGTCAAGCTGACAACATGGTTGTCAACTTGACAACTCTCATTAATTTTCCATTTATCTTTACTAAATCAACCTCCTAAAGGTCTTTTAGGATTCCAACCTACTTCTAAGACCTTCAACCGCTCTAAAACCCCATACACCCTCACATAAGCCTTTATAGGCCTATTTTGCCATTTTAGGCAAATTACATCATTTGGTCACTTTTAGTGCATTACACCCTTTTTAATGGCTTTAATGGCCATATTACATTCAATAGGAACTTTATAGGTCATTAAACACTTCTTCATCTCTTAGATCCTCAAGTGACCCCAAGGTGTACTTTTAACCCTCAAATGCCAAGGCTTACAATGTTGACCTCATTACAAAAATGATTGAAACATAAAAAAAACATGTTTAAATGACCATTAAGGTCTTATTACATTGCCAATGACCTCTCAAGGTCATGTTGTCTTCAACTTCCCCCTAGGATCTATTCAGTGACCCTAGTTCCCTCTTAGGCCTTTGTCCTTAGCCCTGGTGCTCCTGCTCCAAACACTCAGCTCTTTCATTCCATATATGAAACGCCTTTAGCATAATAATAATATAATAATGTTGATATACTTTTAGCAATTTTTTCTTTTGAAGAATTATATAGAAATATAAAAATGTAATAATATAACAACAATAATAATTTGACACTAAAATCTTTCTTACTTTGATAAATAGTTTCATAGAAATAATATAAGATATATAGTAACAAAAATTTACAAAAATATACTAATATAAATATATCTTAAATATTTATTATATTATGGATTAAGTTTTAGACTTGATTTTGGTGATAGTTGTAGTTTTTTATATGAAAGTGAAGTTTTGATCTTTATTTTCTTATCTTATTATTATGTGATGAATTTTTAAATTATTTTAATCAAATTTCTTCTATAACTATTAGTTCATGACTGAGATAAATAAAAAAATATATATTTTCACAAATAAATTGAGTAGTTTCTTCTATTAATAAGGGGTGTTTTTTTGTCTTCCTCCCCTATGTTTAAGGGATTGTGCACAAGGTCTCAAAAATTTTAGTGAACAAAGATCTTCGTTGTGCCTTCAAGCCCTTGTCCACCTTACAGGGCCATATCCCTCACCTCAAGGACCCCAAAGATGTCCTTCTAGAGTCAGGGGTCTACAAAATTCCTTGCTCCTATGAACATCCCTTATATTGGGAACACAAGTCACTCTTTCAGGACCGAGATCAAAAAGCACAGTGCGGATATCCAACCATAAAAAGATCAAGGATGGTATGGATCAAGATGGTGGGAAGTGGGTGATGAGCACTTACGACAAACCTGAGGAACATTTGATTTATAGATCCAACAAAAATAGATACAAAAATATCTTGGATTATAAAATAATTTTATTTCAATAAAAAAATTTCAGAACTTGCACTGATTAAATAGATAAAGGGTAGTTTCCAAGGTCATCCTTAATTTAATCGTATTCACCATCCATTGTTAACCATGATTAAATTTATTTATAGTTTGGGTTATGATCAATTTTTTTTAATTTTTTTTTGATCAATAAAAGGTCGAAGCCAATAATTTTATTATCCATATAACCAAATAAACAGAGTAACCCTACTCAGTGCAAGTGCTGGTAGGAAAGAGCGGGGTTGAGAAAACCTCCAGCCTTGCTTGGGACTGTAGTCTGGATTAAATACATAATAATTTAGGAGGGCATACCTTCCATGACCTATTCCGTGAAAGTTATATAATACAAAAAATCTGATCTATATTTGAATGATTTCCAATGATTAAATACTTTGAGCTTTTGGCTAGGTTGATAGGCCTTCTTTCTAGGATTTGCAGTTTTAGTTGTACAACATTACTTCTCTTTTTCTATTAGCATAATTCTTTGTGTGGAGAGCAATGTATTAGATATAGAGGTCATATTTTCAATGCTTTTACTTGATAACTTCCTTCCAGTGATTCTTAACCTTTGTTACCTAAAATAACTGAACTTCTAACTAAGATCATTGTTAGTATAATATTACTAAACCAGATATTGTGAGCTATTAGAAAAGAAAATACTTATGCATGCGGAGCCTAATAATAGATTTATTTACTTTAAGAAATATACCTGTGCCTGAACCATCTGGTCATAAGCATGCTACTAGCCTGCCTAAATTTAATCCTAGTCTAAATCTCAAAGGACTACCCTTATACTTCTATCAAAAGTACCTCTTTATAGGTAAAAAAGATTTAAAAACCTCCAACCTAAACTTTAGTATAAAGTATGATGTTAATCATGCCAGTAAAATATGAATAACCACTTTATCTAAGTAGACTGGAGTTTTTGAATAGGTTAAAACAGAGTTAGTCTAAATTCTTTAGTAATATCCTTATCTTTGCTATCTTGATTCTAATACAAAGCCTACTTAAAGTGTTTATAGCAGAGAAATATAAGGCACCATGGTAATCTTGAAATCTATAATCTTCAAGATAATCAGATATGTGTTAACTTTAATATGGAACTATTGACTGCATGATTTCTCCATATATAACATATACATAGTAAATGTAACAAGATACCAAAAGAATATCCAAGATTATGTCTATTAGCTCCTGATAAGATCACTCATTTATTAAAAATGTGTTGTTGCTCATGAAACAAATCATAAATGGTACAAGAGAACCATAAAAATAGCGGGTTATACCATATTGGCTCAAAACACAAGAGCACTAGGATAAGCCCTTTCTTGAAGTCAATATATAACATATATATTGACTTCAAAATTAGAGATTATCTTAGAAGTCAGATCTATATCTTGGATGTCCCCCATTATCTAGAGAACTTTGCTAAGAGAAATAACATGCTTTTATAATATAGGATAATAACCTCATCTTAGGTTTGGTGTGTCCATATTCCATCCTTTTGTTGAATATTTTCTATATATCTTAATTCTTGACAGGTAGAATCTTTGAGAGATCTTAGTAGGTGTCATTTATTTTAAACCAAATATTACTTAAAATAACCATCTCTATTTCCTATTTTTGCAAGATGGAGGATGTAAATTGGGTCTTGCTGCCACCTAATTATGGAGTATCTTGTACTATTTCACTAGGATTAATTACTACTATATTATTACCATCTAACAAGAGAGAGGATTCTCTATTTGATATATTTGACATCTATCTGAATTCCAGCTAACAAATTAATGAATGTGTAAATTGGATCTATTTGTAGTGTATATGGCTTCAATCTTGTAATGATAACATTAATACACAAGCATTATCATTTGTCTTATTAGTGTTTAGAATTTCTATTTTCATTATGGGTTGATTGAAATATCAATTGATAATTGATCATTATAACCAGTATTCCATTAGGCTAAGACTAAGTTTACTCTTAAAGATTGCAAAGTAATACTTTATTCAATTATTAAAATAAATACCCGGGTGGGTTAGGAGTTCTTAGGATTGTTCCATACAAAAACTTGACTTTATGACACCTCTGTATATTTTATAGAAGCCTAATATAGGAGAGATCTTCATAAAACCAATCAGGCTTCCTTTATCTGTCCCTAGCTTGTGTCTCTGAGCCACCTGAGTCAAGGAGGCATTTTTTTTTTTTTTCTTATGATGCTCCCCTTCATCCATCCACAATTCTACTAGGTTATCTGACTCAGATTCTGAAAATCATTCCATGTTTGTGCTTCCAACCTCATCTAGATGCCAGTATTCATAGAACCAATAGTCCTTCACTGGTTTCTAGATATGCATGTAATTTAGCATAAAGTTCACATTTCTTTTGATAATGGCTTCTCTTTCCCTGAATGGATTCATATCCTCAGTTTCTATGATCGAGGTAGAAGGGATAGGATTCTCTTTGATATATGTCATATCATTGAACCTGGGTTTGGAAATTGTTAAGTCCTCTTTGATATTTTGGAGGACTTTATCCAAATTACCAAGAAATCTTCATTTGAAGATTCTATAGTAGAGTCTCCTAAGCTCATGTTTTTCTAGACCCCAGAAGAAGACAACCACTACAAACATGGATGTGATGTTCGAAAGAACTCTAACTCTATAAAAAAACCAGTGAGACTCCAGACCCTACCAGTCTCAACCAATTTTTCAAGGATGGAGAGAGTCCCATGAAGAAGCAAGGGGGTTTCAACTAGGAAGAGCTGCCAGATTTCTGGCCCAAGATTTGTCTCATTGTGATGAAGTATTTCACGCTCGAAGGTAAGTTCATGGTTTTTTACTACTTACCTTTCTTGAATCATATTAGAAATAAGGACTTAATTTCCATCCCCTTCTATCTTCTACTTTCCATAGAAAGTAATATTTTGGATATTAAGGAGAACCCTGATAAATCAATCCCTATCCTCCATCAGGGCCTCCTTCTCTGTATCTACCACTTCCACAAGGCTATCTACTCACCGCCCCAACCCCCCCTAATTATCCAAGAGGTTTCCCAGGAGGATACCCTGGCCAAAATTGAAAACCCCACTCTTTCCACCTCCCAGTCCATCCAGGTTATCTAGGAGTCTGATGTGGTTGCTAAAGAGGGTAGAAACCAAAAAAAATGTGTTAAAAACCCATTCAATAGGAAAGAGGGGCAGGAGGAGTCTCATGTCTCTGAATCTCTAGAGACTAAAGATCATATGGAGTTTGATAGTACTCCTAAAACTGACCATAAGCCCAAAAAATGGAGAATGATCGAGAGCCAGGTCAAGCTAGAGGTGGACTTAAGTGGCTCTAGCCACCGAAGGTCTAAAAGAATTGCAAAGGAGTAGTGTAAAACAAGAATGATGGAAGCGGCCTCTAGAGAGTAGTCCCTATCTGAAAATGACTCTCACACCATTGAGTCCATGAAGGGCTCTTCTGAAGAGCACATGATTCCTAATAGAACTAGTAACACTCCCCTGCCCAACCTTTAGAAAACCATTGAGATCCCCCGTAACCCTACTCCACCTCTGAGTTCTCCCCAGGATCACCAGAATAAGATCCCCATCACTAAGCACAATACCAAGTCTCTGGCTGGCAAAGACAAGATTAAAGGCACTCTCAGGATGAGGTTTTATGTTATGGACAAGGAGATTGCTATCATCAAACAGGATATGCAAGAGATGAAGTAGCATTGCATGATGACTAACAAATTTGCGCTGAAGGTCATGCATGCTTCAGCTATGACCTTGTGTAATGTGCAGGAAAAATTGGTAGGTGGCAATCTGGAGGCAAACGAGGACAATAAGGATCTTTTCCTATTCCTGCAAGATGAGTGGGCTAGGACCCTGATGTCCAAACATCTGGGCGGAAAGAACTAGCTATTGGTGCTCATGAGATGGTTATTTTTTTCTGGGCATGGCCCTCATTTCCCTTGTTTTGATTTCATCCTTAAGGTTATTATGTTTAGCTATTGGTACAGCCCTGTGTGTTTTATAACTATTATTTTAACTCCTACTATTCTCTTTAGATACTCTGGTTTAATCCTTTTGATTAGCACTGTGATCTTTGTTTTTGATAGAGGCAGATTAGATTTGGTGCTTTTGCTGATAAACTATTCTTATTTTCTATTGACTAGTGCCATTAATGTGCTATTAATGTGCCTCTAGTCCCTTTGTTACTTGGGCCAGCACCCTCTTGCTACTTTTTCTATCAAAACTCTAACTCTATTATTTTTATTTATTTTTATTGTGTATATTAACTTCAATTTATAAAAAGTGTAAATGAATTTTTTTAAATGGTTAGCATGGAGTTTTTATTTCTAATAATTTAAGCAAATTAAAGTTTTATAAAATAAGTAAAAATGTTTATTTAAATTATAAGACTTATGTTAGCATATGAAGGTGGTGGATCAAGATTTAAGAAATATCATTAATATAGTGCAATCTTGAAACTTTATATAATTTATAAATTTTAAAGCTTTAATGACATTGTGTTTATGACATTCACACTTAGGTAGCTCACACACACATGAAATTATTTTTCATAATTTGTATATATTTTCTTGTGGTGAACTTGAAAGGTTCTTAATAAACCCACCAGGGATCATGTCTTTCTAGTGTAAGGCTCTAACATCAAAATAAGGGATGTGATTGAGATCATGTCCCAAGAAAATTTGGGAGAATGGATACCTTTCAAGCTTTGTCTCTTAGCTAGAGAGGTTCAATATAAGGTTTGTGCTCCTATATCAGGTAGCTAAAATTTTTTTGTGTATGACACTTCCACAAAAAAACCATTTTATTTAATTAATGTGTTAGCATTATGACTCAGTAAAATGCTCCCACTACAAGTATATCATGTTTTGTATAATGACATTAGATTTTTATTTTGTAATATGAAAATATTTTAATTTGAACAATGCTAAAGTTGATAAAATTTATTTGTAAAAATAAAAATAACATACCATATACTATTTTCAAAATACACTATCAACTAGCATGCATGAAAAAAATTCCAAATAAAAAATTCCAAATAGTTAAAATTTTTAAATGAAAAATAATAAATAGTTTCTCTTTATGGATCATATAGGTCAATTAAAGAAATAATGGATGTTGAGTGACATCAATCACATTAGGTAATATTCAATAGAAAGTGCAATCATGTTAGAAATATTTGTACATGAACATATGATTTACTTATTTTGTGAGTAGAGAATGATTTATATTCACTAAACACAATGGAATATATATGCCTACCAATATAGGAAAGCTCTACACAATTGCATAAATGAGTTAAAATTCAAACATTCATTTTTTATCTATGATGTTTAACCTTTGTTTTTTTTTATAGATCGCATGTGAACTCACCCAATGTATGATCTCTAAATTCTACTTTGTGAACTCTTCAGAATTAGAGTCCTACATAATAGTTTTTATCCTTAACTCTGATTTTTTTATTATTTTCAAACTAGTAGATGAATTTTTTGAATAAATACTTTGTGTCAAACATGTAAATTGATTCTAGGATGATTTCTAGGTGATTCATATTTATTAGAGTATATATATGATGTTAAATTACAAATTGTGAATGATAATATCATATATAAAATTCAAAATAATGATTATATTTTTATACTTGAAAGAACACCATATTCTAAAGATCTATCCACATTTATCTTGTAAAGGATCAAAATTAGATAGATGATCCATTAAATTGTGATTGTGTGCACATAAGTACTTGCATAGGCAATAAACATAGGCCTCTAGATATGATGCTCATTGCAAGGAGTCAATATCCTTCATTTTTAAGATAAATAGTTCTCTAAATTTAGTTTGACGATAAAATGATAATATTATATTGTAGGTGACATGATAAACTTCCCAAAAGTTGAAGCTTCTCTCAGTTAATGATTATAATCATAATCTATTATATTTCAATTAGTATCCTGGAGCCTCAAGAATTAAAGATGAAAATGTAGAAGCATACATGATACAACTCAAATTACACCTCCCTTAATGTAGAAGCATAAATGTAGAAGCTAGAGTGGTGAAGGATATTCTTAACAAGTATACCAGGGCTACAAGCCAATCTATCAACTGGAACAAAAGTGCTCTTTTCTTTATCAACACACCTAAAGCTAGATAGAGGAAAAATGCTCTTATTCTAGGATGTGGCATTGATACCTTACCTTCAACCTACTTGGAGCTTCCCTTAGGTGTCAAGCCTCTAGAAGCCTTCTAGAACAAATTGATAGACAAATTTAACAAGAAGCTTGCTGGTTGGAAAGGGGTCATCCTTAGCTAGGCTGGTAAGATCCAATTGGTCAAGTTTACTTTACAGAACCTTCCCACCTATGCCCTCAACCTTTTCCCTATCCTGACTAAAGCTGCAGAAGCCATGGAAAGAATCCAAAGAAGATTCCTCTAGTCTAGAGCTGAGGACCACAAGCGCATTCCCCTAATTGCCTAGGAGAAAGTGTGCCGACCTAAAATTGTTGGTGCCCTTAGTTTAAGGAAATTGAGACCTTTCAACAAAGCCCTTCAAACCAAACAGTTCTAGAGAATTTTCAATAGCATCGGTGAGTGGAGGGATACCTTTGAAGAAAAATACCTCTCGCATAACTCACTCAATAGATTTTTCGAAGAGGCGGATTCCCCTAAAGCTTCTATCATTTGGAATGGTCTCCTTGTCACCAAGGAGCTAGCTAAATCCAAGGCTAAGTGGAAAATAGGTAATGGTCATTCTGTCAATTTCTAGAATGACAACTACCTTCAGATGGGTAGTCTAAGAAATTCTTACACTCTATATGCCTGGAGACATGTTTGCTCTCAAACCTATTGGACTCAGGTCTATAATTACAAAAGGGATGACAAATGGGTGGATCTCACTCAAATCTCTCAGGACCTATCTCCTTTGATGACTACTCTGAATGCGGTTACTCTCTCTCCCAAGTAGGACAAGATCATCTAGGAGGAATCTTCAAATGGGAATTACACAGTGGCTTCTGCCTATTCTTCACTAACCACCCAAATCCATGATTTGAATTCATTGTGGGCCAAAGCTTGGAATCCTAGTCTCACACCCAAAATCAATGTTTTATTTTGGCTCCTCCTCCAGAACTATATCCTTACTATTGATAATCTCATCAAGCTGAGGTTCTAGTTCACAAACAGATGTGTTCTCTACAAATGCCAAGAGGAATCAGTGGATCACCTTTTCATTCATTTCTCCTTTGTTATTCAAATCTGGCAACTCCTCTTTTTGGTCCTAAATCTCTCATGGTGCTTTCCCCTGTCTTTTAGCGATCTCTTCTCCTAATGGGTCTTCAAAAGGTTTGATCAGGACTTTAGGTTACTCTATACCTAGATTCTTCCTCATTTTTGTTGCGGGATCTGGAAGGAGTGCAATAATCACATCTTTCATGACTATTCTTCTCCCTCTAAAATTATCTTTGAAAAAATCATTCATAATGTTACGGAGAATCTTTTCTACTATGGTAGATCTAACCTTCTTATAGGTAAGGCCTGAGCTGCTACTCAGGAAAAAAGATAGAATTGTGTCTGGACTAGTCCTCCGACTGGTTGGACCAAAGAAAACTTTGACGACACAGTGAAAGGGAACCCTGGTCAAGCTGGTAGTGGAGGAATAATCAGGAATAGCTTTGACATTGGCACTGAGGCTATCAGTCTCCCCTTGTGTGCTCCGATGAATCACTATGTTGAAGCCTGCACGGCTCTTCAAGTTACCAAACTTGCTAAAGCTCAGGGGGTTAAGTGGCTCTGGCTAGAAGGTGACTCGATGAACATCATCAATTGCCTCAACCTCTCTCACCCCCCCTCTTGGACCATAGCTAACATTATAGCTGAAACTCAAGCCATTCTTAACTCCTTTGATAAGGTGTTCATTTCCCATGCGTACAGGGAAGCCAATAGGGGGCAGACTAGTTTGCAAACTTGGTAGTCACTAAGAATGCTATGCTGATATGGCATAATGGAGATGAATTTCCCATAGATGTGAAGAGTATCTTGGAAACATAACGACTCTAGTGCACTAAGGGAGAAATCTTACAACCTTAGTTCCTCAATTGGTGGCTGGGTGATGCTGCTTCTCTTCCGCCACTCTTGGATTAGTCCTATCTTCAATTCAACTTCTAGGCAGTGCCCTAGCTATCTCTAGCCTTGCCCATTTTGTCTTTCTGTGGTTTTTTGGCCCTGGTCTTTCTATGGTTTTCTTCTTGTTTGTTTTGTTTTGTTTCTTTCTTCTGTTCTAGACATGTGGGTTTCAGGTACCTTGTAAAACTTGTTTTACTTAATCAAAAACATCATCAAAAAGTATATTTGAGCAATACTCCAATAGTCTTAGATTCTATGAGTTATTTTTCAAAGCACCCAACTGAGGAATCCTCTGAAATTACATTTTGGTAAATAGTTAGATTGCATAAGTCACTTTTCCACCACCCCTAACTAGAGATCATTCAATGTTACATAGCTTAAATTGAAAAAATATTTTTCAAGCTGGGCACCTAGCTGAGATAAAAAGAAAATGTAAACACCTCAAATAATTAATGAAGAAGAGAAACTACAAGTGTAAGGAGAGAGGAAATCTTAAGAATATTGTAGCCACCTACTATGTTACGTGCCAAGGAAACCATTTTCCAATACAACAACCCCTTGCATGACCAATTTCTAAAGCTAAGTTGTCTACAAGAATGGGCATTGTTGGAATATAAAGAAAATGAGTTTAATTGGGACATCATCCATAATTTCTAATTAACATGAAAACATACATGTCTTTTTTGGGAAATTTTAATTATTTTGGATTAAAGAATATAAAATAATGTTGATTACATATAAACTATCTGAGACAAGTTTTCAACAATTACATATTAGATGAGTTTTATAAGTCGAGGCCATACATTTGTTCACTATAAATGTGTCAAAATGTTTTAGGAGTTACTTTACTTTTATTTTATTATCTAATTATTTTCATAGAGTTCATTAATAACAACAACAACAACAACAACAATAATAATGGTTATATCATTGAGTTTAGGGCTTAACATTTCTTTTTAAATTTTTTTTATTATGGGTTACTTTGTTTTTTATTTTACAGGTATTTTATTTATGTAAATAGTTTTAAAATAATTTTATGATTATAATTTTTTTCCAAAAATATATATATTTAAAAAATATAAATAAGCTTATAATTTGTAATTTATTTTTAAACACATTAAATCACTGGCAATGAACAAACTAAAATTATTTGAAAGTTGAATCCAAATATTCCAAGTCAGCTTCCCAAATGCTTGGATTCGCCATGGTGGATATCTTTTTGTCGTCATTAACAAGCTCATACAAGATTAAGGGACTAATGGGATAGACACCCACTTCTTTGAACAAATCATCGACTATGTCAGATTCTATCTCGTAGATCATGTCAAGAACAACATCCATTCGACCTTTGCCGCTTCTTTTCCCATGTGAATCTCATGGTTAAACAATTATTCTCCTCTAGAAATCAATGGTATTAGATGAGAAGATTTCAGCGGTGACATAGATAATTGTGTATTGTATCTTTCTTTAGAATACCTCCAATATCAATAGCTACAGATTAGCTTAGATGAAAGGTATACTCATCAAGCTATATATAAAAGAAACCATGTAAATTATTCTACCATCATAAGGAAGAATCCTAAGGGAGACAAGCTTGGGATAAGAGTATTTGATGACGAAGGTAGAAATAAGCGATGTATTGAAAGCCACCAGTGAAATATGATGGAGTTCAACCTCTGTCTACAAGCCCAAGCATGTCCACACGTCTTTTATAATGCAACTAACTTTCTTCTATTTTGGTTGATATCGTCTACTATAGTGGGACCATTTAAAGCAGGCAATAAAAGATAATGAAAAGATAGGAGGATAAAATGGTGGGGCAATCTAATGGTCAACAAGTGTTCAACCATCTTGCACGCTCCTACAATGCTATGAGATCTGACAAACATGCAGTTCCAGACATGGAATGCATGCATGCATTCGAAAGATTTAAATGTATATAATAATTCTTTTATAAACCTTCCTATAGTTAGGTATATTTTAGTCAATCCAAATTTGAAATATATTAGATTTTGTCACATTTAGGTGATGGTATAACGACTAGTAAGCCACTAACAACTTATTTTTTATTCATCATTTAAGAAAATCCATTTTGTATCAAAATAATATATGAATTTGAATTCCATGATTTTTTTGTTTATTGTTGCTAGGAATATTCTTAAGATTATTGTTAAGATTATGCACTCTCTTTCATTCATCACTTGTTTCTGAGAGAGAGTGAAGTCGTGAGCTTTTTTATCCCTTTGCAATCATTTGGAAAGCGAGATTAGTGAGATTTTCAAGCTTAATGTTACAGAAAATAGAAAGAACTTTTAATGTTATAGAAAATATTTTTCATGCTTGCAACCCAAGCATACCTTCCCCTCATTCATGATGGCATCTTTCCAAAACATGTTCCTGAGTGCATGCTTGAACAATCAACCATTATCTCAACAAACATTTAAAACAATCATATTATTCTAATATATTTACAAACTTCTTAATTCCTAGTTGTGAAGCAACTTAAATATAAAAATTTAGGCATTGCCAATTTTAAGATATGACAATTATAAGTGATTATAATTAACCTCTTTAACAATGTTTCTATTCAATTAAATACTTTTGCAAATAATAATCTATTACTACCTAAAAAGTGAAAGCAAATTTTGTTCCTTGTAAATAAATACGACGTACCTATTGCACACTAAGGTGCGATTGCTAGTAGTAAAATATTTAGACGTGGAAAATTCTTACCATAAATATTAAGAGTACGTGGAATTGCTTAATGTATTTGAGTATTTGGCTGTAAATGGGACCTTATACATTTTCAACCATTCTTTATTAAGAAGAATATATGATGCTTTGATCCATTATATTACCATGTAAATTTGGTTTGGTATACATTCAAAGACTATAGACTTAGTCTCTCGGGAATATAAGATTATTAGTTATCTTTAAGGGAATCAATTCTTCACTTAAGATTCTAGTCTTGTTACCATATTCTTAGTTTCTAAATTTGGACAAATGATAAAGTTGGTTTAATGTATAGATTTCACTTTATGAGAATCAGAGGGGATATAAATGATTTAAGACTACTTAGTCTTCTTTAAGTTAAGTTTTAGAAAGGAAACTTTCTTTAGAAATTAAAATGTGTAGAGTTGTATGAATATAATATATATAATGTGATTAATAGGTTTTATTTATCTCATTTGAAATTAATTTAGTAAATTATTATTTGAAAAAGATTTAATTACGCCGTAGGCGTTTCCTTTGAAAGGGCTCGGGCAAAAAAATTCATCCAACGGTGGGTAGTTGCAGAGAAGGTATTGACGACCATAGAAATCATCGTGGCTGCTCATGTCATGGATGGAGGGAACTGACTGCTACCGGTGGTCATCCATCACCTGCAACACAAGAACTAGCGGCCGACATCGATCTCAGTGGTCATTTTTGCCTCCACGTCATTTTTTCCTGTCATCATAAGATTGTTCTGGAACTGTCACTGCTATCTCATCTTATATTTTCTTTAGTTTTTAAAATCGTGTCATTTGGGGTTTCTCCATATTTATCTAGGGTTTTGGTGTTCCAGACGCTGGCATTGTTTCTTGAAAAGATCATGGCAAAAGATTTCATTAAAAGCGTCATTGCAAGCAAGTTGCAGGGTTTCAGCCAATATAACCATTTCTGGAAGGTTCGTTAGTGTAATTCGTACACCGTGGGGAGAGCAAAAAATTTGGAAATGTATTCTTCATTTCTGAATGACCTCTGCAGCTTAGTAGAAGAAGATGATGGGCTTGTAGGTAAGAAATTAGCCAATTTTCTAGGGTTTCTAAAGCCAATTTGGGACTGAAATGGCTACAGAGCGATTGCATGGAATAGAATTTGTTGTCTCCTTGTTAGGGTTTTATTGAAGAAAACTTGTTTGCTAGGGTTTTACTGAAGAAAACTTGTTTGTTAGGGTTTTACTGAGATAACTTCTGGTTGAATTAAAAATTCTCTGTTCAGGGTTGCAGAGAAGGGGAGCATAGGAGCAAGTGACAGAATTGAGTATGTTTTCAAGGGTTCTTCTGTGGATGAAGGGAGGAATTCATTTGAGCCTGCAGAGAGTGGTGTTGTTACTGGGTACACCACGCTGCTGCCATTGCCAAGTGAAGGTGGAAGGAAAGTTTTTGTTTATCTCTCAATGTGTGAGTATGTTCAAGGAACCTGCTACCTCACTGTGGTGAAGGGCGCATCTCTGTTTATTGCCCAGCTTGCCCCGACCTTAACTGAAATGTAAGAAACAACTTTCTGAATAAGGATGCTATGTACAGCCGTATATAACTCTACGACTTCATATGATTATAGGATCTTGAGTTTTGAAACAATATAAACTATAATTTTATGACTTCAAAGGAATATAGGAACATAAACCTAACTCAATATTACCTGCATAGTTGTTTTAATCCTGTAAGTGAAAACCGCTATGAAATTTCTAGGCACTGTTGATAATGCCTAAGAATTTAGGCAAAGGGCTTTGGTCTAGAGGGTATTGAGGCTGAATTTGTCTGTAGGATCTATATTCTTAATTGCTTTCTAATTAATGATGTCAAATTTTTACAATTCATAATGTTAGATTACAGGTATTTTTGGATTAAATTGTGTTAATCATCAGAATATGAGAAAATTGAAAGGGAAAAGATATTCGAATTTCAAAGAATGTCAAGTTTTGGATTAAATTGTGTTAATCATCAGAGTAAGAGAAAACTGAAAGGGAAAACATATTTGAATTTCATAGAATGCCAAATTCTAAAATAAATCTTGTATGACTTTTTCCCTCATTGTTGAAGTTTCTAAGGGTGTCTACTTTTAAAATAAATTTTGTATGGTTTAAAGTATTTTTCTTTATTTAAGATTTCAGGTAGAGGGTATGTTGTAAGGGCTAATAGACTATGTAGTACTAAGTGTCAGATTTATTAAGATTAGTGTTGTATACTTGAAATTGTCGAGTTTGTTCTATCTAAATCAAATTACGAAAAACTTTCATGAAATTTTAAGATCAAGGAAGAGAAATAGGAGACTGAGGGTTTCAAGGATAATGAAAATTAGCATGTAACGTGACTAATTTTTTTCTTCATCCCTTACATATCTCGGTTGCTAAGGTGATTTGTTTGTGCCTTTGTCTACCATTTCTGGTGTCAACTTTGTAGGCTTTTAAATCAACAGATATGATTTTTATTTTTTATTATATAAATGAGGATAATTGCCTACAGAGTGCAGTCACCAGTGACAATGCTCTGCTTAAGGATTTTGAGGTTCTTTTGCAGCTTACTAATGGCACAATTGTTTTTGTGGACACCAAATTGTTTTGAAAATATAGTTTTCATCATTTTTTCACAATCCCCAAATCTGAAGGGAATTTTAGAGAATATATAGCAGAAGATCGTTGGGAGGAAGGTACCTGAGTTTCAGAATGTGGAAGATGCACATATACAGCTTTAGCACCAACTTTTAAGGCAGTCTAAGACAACTTTGGTGGTGTTGGATGATGTTTGGTCTAGGGCTAATTTGGAGAAATTACTATTTCAAGCTCCAGGATACAAAACCCTTATTACAACCAGAGATGCTTCTACCACCCAAAAACCCATCTAGTCAACTGTATCAATTGACATTGTTGAACCTAGAGGATGCTCTCACTTTTCTGCTTGTCTGCATTTGGATAGACATCAATTCCAAGTACGACAGATGCAAATCTACTCAAAGAGGTATAGTATTTTCTTACCATGAAAACAAAAAATGTGAACAAATCCAAAGCCTCTTATCAAATTAAATAAGAATGACATAAATGAAAGTATGTGCTTATATGGGTTTTTGCTTTGGGAAATTGCAATTTGTTGAGTGTTCTGGTAATTTAAACCAGTAATACTAATTCTGGATAACTTTGAAGTTGAAAGTACATAATGCACAAAATTTACAGCTCAAATTTTATAACACAAATTTTTTTCTTTAATATCATACAGGGCCTTATGATTAATAAAAATATCAATATGGTGAATGACAGGTGCAAGCCGAATGCAATGGTTTACCTCTTGCTCTCAAAGTGGTTGGAACCTCTTTGTACGGGGAACCTTGTGTGGCCTGGGAGAATGCAAAGAAAAAACTTTCTCAGGGGCAGTCCATATCCATTTATCACAAAGATGGGCTTTTAAGATGCTTGCAGACCAGTATTGATTGCTTGGAAGATGTTGGGAGGGAATGTTTCTTAGACCCTCATTTCCAGAGGACAAGAAAATTTGTGCTGATGCACTGCTGAACATTTGGGTCTATGTTTGGAAGATGGAGTGGCAGGATGCTTATATTATGTTACTGGAACTTGGGAGAAGAAATCTCCTGAATCTAATAAGCAATCAAGGGTAAATGTCTTTCGTTGCATACATATTTCCCTGTTTTCATTTTTTTAAGCATTGGACTAACTTGGTTGTCACAATTATCAGAAGCCGAGCAACAATCTCCTATGGATGTGCTTCTGAGCCCTTCTTTTCGCAGCATGATGTGATGCAAGACTTAGCCCTGTATTTGGGATGCCAGGGTAGTATAGTCCACAGAAAGAGGTTATTCATGCCTAGGAAGGAGCATAACCTACCAGGGGAATGGGAATCCTATAGAGATAGACAGTTTCATGCTCAAACTGTCTCATTGTGACAAGACCAACAACATAGATGTGACTTAAATTTTTCACTTCTAGAAAAATAAGAACTTGAATCGATATCCAATCGATATCCACTCCTATATGATGACCATTATAGTATTATACTAAAAAGTATCTTCAAGAATTTTCCATATTCATGTTAAACCTCATTCAACACTATCCAACACATTATTGCTTCGGTTTGACTCTTTGGAATAATGCAGGCAGAAATATTCATATATCATATATATCATATATAAGCATGGAAACAAAATGCAGAATAGAAAATTCATATATCATATATAAGCATGGAAACAAAATGAGCATAAAAAGAGTACGACTAACATCATCATCATATAAATCTATAACAATCATCTCATAAGGTCTAATGATAGAAAATCATAATCCAAAATAGGTCAAATGTCTCTAATCATTTTATCATCAAGGTAAAACAAAAATCAAAACAACTATCGAGCAAGGATGGGTCGAGGTAGGACCTCTCATCCTCCCCCCTAGGCATGAAATTCCTCCTGGAGTTCATTGAATAGATGGGGGGTACTGATCTCTCATCCATGCCATGTCCTCCCAAGAAGCTCTGAGGCTGCCGACATCTGACTGCTGACTAGATGACCCAAAGGACAATCTCTCACAATGTGCCCCATGGCACCACATGAATAACATGGTCCTCTACCCTAGAACTAACTCCCCTAAATTCTAGACTACTACTTCCCACTTGTCATACCAGATGTACTGAAGCCATCTCTGGATGACTGAGTCTGAGTTCGATGGTCCCGTTGGGGACTCTACTAAGACTGTTGCTATTGTGGTGTGCTAGAGTTCTCCTGATCTCCCTTCCAATGGGATTTTTGGAAACTAGAGTATTGCGATATGAAACTATGGTTTTGTGACCTATCTCATGCATAATGAGACCTATTATGGATCTCCTCAGCTATCATGGCCCTCTCTACTATATCACAAAATTCACCTGATGGTACCATCCACACTTTGTCAGCTATGGAAAAGTTCAACCCCTTAATAAAGTGGTTGACTTGGAGTTTCTCATCCTTCATGTAATCAACATAAGGAAGGAGTTTGATAAACTTGCACTCATACTATGCTATTGATAGTCCTCCCTGTTGTAGGTCATGAAACTCATCGATGCGACGCTGTCTAAAATGCTCTGACATATAACATTCTCAAAATCTCTCCACGAAGGTCTCCCATGTGAGGGTATCTATGACAAGATGACTCTTATATTCCTCCTACCTCCACCATGTAGAGGTAGTCCCCCTTAGCATGTGAACTACAAGTCATGCCTTAAGGTTTCTCTCATAAGGGTGCAACCCAAAACATCTCTCAAGGCTAAAAAGCCAAGCCTCAACATCTTCTCCATCTATAGATCCTAAAAAGGGTGGTGGTTCAAGTCGTAAGAGGTTTCTGATCTAGTCCCCTATATCACGGGGCACTCTTGGCACTATCACTAGTGGTGGTTCTGACACGTGTATAGACTCGTCCCCATGATCTGCCAACTCCTCTACTCATCTAGGTGGAGGACTTCTACTACGCTTCTAAACATCGACCTCCTGGCCTCCCGGAGGTAATCTATCCATAATTATATCAACCAAATTATGTAATGCATTAAGGATGTCTTGGTTGGGATTAGGTGGCGGTATAGGAGAGGGTCCCTACATGTCACCCACTCCCTCGATTGTACGTTCATCTCTCTCTATTGCCACATGACCACCTCTGAGTCTCCGCCCACGTCAGTGAGCACTACGCGTGACTGGAGGCATCCTACTACTGGCTTCGCTTAACTAAGGTTTTCCTTGAAAGGATGGACGTCTTAGAAAGGACAATATGAGCTCTACAAGCATGACAATAATATACATTCATATAGTCGAAGAAGAGAAAACCCTATACTTCTTTATAAATATAAGTATAAAATTTATTTTAATTAAACATAACTCTAATGTTTATATGAGTAATTCATTAATTTCCAAAAGTTTTCAACTTAATTTAGGCTAAGCTGTAATGCTATTTTTACGATGACCAATATACTGGCCACATATATTGGCCTCATAAAAATAACATTATCAAGTTTTAAATGAACTAGTTTTTAACTAAAAACTTAAATTACACTTTATTCCATATTAATCTCAATTCGATGGGTCAGATGGGATAATGTGGTCATGCAATTATCGCTAAGGTTAACTGGGATAACTCACCTAGGACCCTCCCAGGAATTATAAAATTATTTATCCCCTAATAATTGCAATATTTAAACTAAAAGGTGGGGATCATTTAAATATTAATAATCCTTTGTTGCCCCATACTTTAATAAATTATCACTAAAATTCAAATATAAATTAAAATATAATAAGTTAAGAAAATTTCAAAACTCAAATCTAGAACAAATAATATAGAGGTCCTTTAAATATAAATTACATTTAAAAGCTCAAATTAAATCATACAACATTTAATGATAATTTATTTAATAATCCCATAAATCACCATTACATAATTCCAATAGAAAATTCAAATAAAACAATAATTAAATCAATAAATACAAATTTCCTTTAATCTAAAAAAAATGACCAAAAGAACAACTAAATCACTAAAAAAAAATTTAAAAAAAAAATCAAATCTCATTAAAAGCAAAAGACAATTTTTTTAAAAAAATAAAAAAATAAAATAGAAAAATCAAATTCCCACAAAAAAAAATCTAAAAAGATATTTTAGCATGCTAATCTTCCATACTCTACTAAATTTTATCCATTTACAATATAATGATAGACTAA